>JANIJG010003070.1:0-57160 GCA_024611175.1 Megaceryle torquata | reverse complement strand
CTCCCCCCCCCCCGCCCCGGCACGGCACGCCACGCCAGCGACCGGCCCGGCACGGCACGGCACGGCACGGCACGGCACGGCACGGCACGGCACGGCACGGCTACCTCCCCCCCCCAGCGGCTGATGCAAAAGGAGAGTGGCACGGCGTGGCTGAGTTCCGACCCGCACCATGTGTAAGCCCTGAATTCCTTGATGAGAAGCGTCTGACTTTGCTAAGTGAGCCCTTTTGTCCTCGAAAGTAAATACACCTGGAGGCAGTTGGGATGAGCAGCAGAGAGCAGGAGCTGGCACAGTCTGTTTACCTCTTGTGAGGCAGGAGGGGTGTGACACAGAGGCTGTGCCATCCCAGTAAGGCTGCACAAGCAGTCTTAGCCACAAAGCAAAGTCTGGCTGCTATGTTTGGTAAAGAGGAATCCATGAGGAAAAGTGATGTTTCCCTCTAGCCTGCAGCAGTTTGATTTCTGTGTTAACTGTCTCCTGTTGAACCTTAAGGCCTTTATTTGTTGTCAACCAAATGTCTCAAGGTGGATGCAGGTCATCTTCAAAGGCTGCATCCGGCACCCTCTGCTTGCCAAGGCTTGAGATGCTTTTGTGAAAATCAGCGAGCTGGTCACTCAGAAGTGGCTTAAATTAGTAAATAAGTGCCACTTATCCAACAACACCAAATTAAACATCATTGTTGTCACAGTCACCCCTATCTATCTTTCTACAGACTCTAGCAGCTTGCTGTGCAAACACAATAACCCTGTGGCCAGGGAATCCAGAGCCACATTCTAGTTGCAGGACTGTTTCACCTGGAGACCTGCACAAAAGTCCCTCTGAAGAGCAAGCAGAGATCCTGCTCAGGAATAATCATCAATAACACCCCACTAGCAAACCACAAAAGCCTCTTTCCCAAGAGCTAATTGATTTGGCATTAAAGTTCAAAACAAACAAACAAACAAAAGCCATAAACAAACCTGTATCGTGTCTTAGCTTAGGAATAGTCTTAATTCTGTAGCTAAATCACAGCAGAGAAAGCTGAAACCATCCTGCTTAGAGCTGCCTCCTCACCTGGGCCAACCTGCAGGCCAGGCTGGGATGCTGTGCCTCACACCAGCCAGTTTGTACCCAGGTTTGTGGTTTCGCTGACAGCAGCAAATATCCCAGCACACTGTTCACAAGCACATGGCAACAAGATTTTGGTGTTCCCAGGGGTGGTGTTTGTTTGTGCCTCTCCCCTCCCCAACCTCTCTTCAAGTCAAGAAAACTAATGCAAAAAATGAAAACCGGCTGCTGTTGCCACTGGCTACAGCCCTTCCTGGACTGCAGGAGACAGAGGGTGCTTTGCTGGGTTGGCATTTAATGAATGTGAGCAGATAGAGCAATTGCCCTTTGGAGGAACAATGCTGGAAAGGGGAGCAAAAGAAAGAAGGGTGGAGGCCAGCTTCCAGTTTGGGCTCCTGCCAGATATATGGTGTTCCACAGAGCTCTGGGCAAACGGATCACCCACATGTTAACGACACAGGAATCTCTGGGTCGAATTCCACAGCCTGGGTTCTGCAGGAGGTCAGACTAAGATGAGCATAATGGTCCACTTTGGCCTTTAGATTCATGAATTTGCAATGGATAATTTATCATCTGACAAACTCAGCTCCTTTTTCTTCTCATAGAAGTGGCAAACAGGTCACAATAGATTTGAATTCATTAGATGAAATAATTCAATTACTTTACTGTGGGCTGAGTTTGGTTAACGCTACATATTCATGCCAAGAAAGTCCCTGCAAGCACTTGGACCTGAGCCACAACTCGATGCATTGCTCAGCTGCAATGAGGCAGGCAAACTACAAGAATACAGAGAGACAGAAACCCCAATACTTCAAAAATGCCACTAATTCATCGGGTGAACTGTGTCCATGTTGAGTGTCCACCTTGTGTCATGTGTTGGGAAGGACATGGAGTGGTTAGAAAGACTCCGAATGAATGTGACAAGTGTGACCTATGAGAAAAAGGTAAAAGAAATTGATTTGTTCAGATAAGATCGAGGGAGGGAGGAATAGTAATTTTCAAACATGAAAAGGACTGCTGCAGAGTGGCAAAAAGAGGAAGGGGTGATGAAAAAGAAGGTAGGATACAAACTAGCAGGGCTGGAATCTATCAAAGGCAGCGCAGGGTTCATTTTAGTTAGTCAAGCATTCTGCACCTCCAGCAACTTTCTGTTTCTGCAACCTTCAGACACATCATCTTGCCCCTCCTGGTTTGAGCAGCTCCGTCTTCACTGACCAACACAGGCAGAATCACGACACTGAGCCAGAGGCTTCTGGGATCCTTAAAACTTCCTGAGCAGTTTTTCACATTTCTTTAAAAATCGGTATCTAAAGCTATCATATCATGTCATATCACATCACATCACATCACAACACAACACGGAAGAGCTCTAACTATTGCCACATTTGCCACCACGTGGAAGAGACAACCCTGAAAGCAACGAGGCACAGAAAGGTGAAGGGAAGGCAGCGAGGCAGTAATGACAGAATGTGATACAGCTGCAAACAGCAAATTTTGCCAATCACTTAGGGACTGCTGAGCCCTAGGAGCATTTCTCCACTGCCTCAGTGTCTTCATCACCCAGACGCACTAAGGAATCAGGCAGAAAACCACAAAGCTCTCTCTTCATTAGCGTGGAAGCTCTCCTGCAGCTCCTGAAATGGATTGCTGGTGGCCTCTGCTGGGGTTTATGTGCAAAAAGCATTGCAGTTCAGATTCCAGACAGCCCAGCTGAAACCACTACTGACCTGGCACTGTAATTGTCAGCTCTTACTGGCAACAGCTGTAATTAAACAAATCACCTTCCCCTGTCTCTCTTTTTTTTTTTTTTCTTTCCCAACTGGAAGGTTCTGAGAACACCCTGCTCTTGTCCAGCAGACTGCAAGAAGTTTACCATGTTCTAAATTCCTTTAAAAGTAGCCTGGGAGGAAAAGCAGGCTATGGTCTCTGTTTCTGTGGATGTAGAACTCAGTATTTTCTATCATACTCTTGTTGGTGTGAAAGACCATGGCTTGGGTCATCCTTGTACATGGGCAGGTACATCCAGGTTCTGCCTCTGCCCCACTGACGCACATTTAACTCCTAACTCTCTTTTAACAATTTTGGCAGAAAAATAAGGGGTTTGAAGACAGGAAGTTCCTGGAAATATGAGGATGAAAAGACCTGTTGCTGTCATAGCTAAGACAGGGGGGCAATGATAACTCCAGTGTTATGATGTGGCTGAAGATGTTCATAGGCAGGTGGGAGAACAGGGTCTGTTTTAGAGCTCATACTCAGCTAAGAGTCCTGTGACAAGAGACAAATCCCCAGGAAAGAAGGCTTGCAGCAGCAGCCTTTGCAAAAAGATCATGAATCTATTAGCAAGGCTGAAAGCTGGCCCCTAGCAGACTGGAGAAGGATAGAGGAGCTATAAATGGTCCACTATTGGTCAAGGTAGAAAAACCAGAACAGTGTCAGGGTGATAATAATTTCCCTACCCTCTTCCTTCCCATTTTTGGCAGCTCAGTGACCTTACTCTGCAGACAGAATAGTACAAGTTTAAACCAGCCTAAAAAGAATCACAGAGTGAAACTCAGGAAACTTTGTCTTAGCTTGTATCAGATGGTTTTACAGCTGTCATTTTAGGTGGAGATAAATATATCTTTGAGGAAGGTTACACCTTTTTAATATCAAAGTACCCCAGTGGATGTAAGTTGCTTTTGTGTGAAAGCTTGTAAACGCCAGTTCAAGTTGCAGGAAGTATAGAGAGGGGGAGCAGATGCAAATTTATAATTAGCAGCATTCCTTTAAGTCCAACAATAGTAGTTTACAGTGAGTAGAGGTGAATAATAAGCAAGCAACAAAGGCTGTCCAAAGCAGTCCTATGGTAAAAGCAAAAGCTGAAGAGAAAACCCTGTAGAGACAGGATGAATCAGGCTGGTGCACATGCTCTTTCTTTCCAGACACACTCTAATGTGCATGTGTTGTGTTGTTCTTTATATTTTAACTTTTAAATAGATTAAAACAAATCCACAGATGTCAAAAGACCTTGACATAACAATGAACAAGTGAGTTTTCTCATTTCAAACACAGGTTTATATCGACATCACTGCTGCTCTTGTTCACTGAGCAAGGCTGTGCCAGCGGGCAGGTCAGTTAACCTTTCAAACCTTGGTTAGATCAGTAAACAGCTACACCAGTAAAGCTTCCTCTGCTTCTCCTGGGCTGTTCCCATGGCCTCTGAGCACTGGTCCAGTAAAAGTGTTCTTGTGGCCGCATGCTGAACTGAGTCAAAGAACCGATCCAAGTGAATAGTGCCCCAGCAAATGCTCTGCACGTGCCTACACAGTGCATATTTTTCAGCTAGATCCATTTCTTCCCCAGTTTGTTGGCAAGTGTCTGGAAAGACTCACGCACCAGGCAGAGAATGCGGGGCTGGAAGGGAGGGGACAGTGGGCAGCATAGCTTCAGCCAGGACTGCTCTCTCTCTCATTACCATTGGTCCTGCCATATGCTAGTTTGTGAAGTGGAGATAGCAAAATAATTTCTCCCTACCCCTCCTGGGGAAGGAACAAGAATTAATGTCTGAAGATCTTAAATGTATTACTGAGCCGCGAGCAAAGTACTTTGAACAAGCCTGAAACTAGTGTGAAGATGGGTAAGAGCAGAGTCAGCCTTGTTAAAGAAAAAGGGAGTAATAAAAATGCCCCTGGAGGGTGCGAATGCTGGTGTGCAAATCAAGGCCACACGCAGCCTGTCTGAACCAGAAACGTTTGCTTTGGGATTTTCATAAAACATAATTACTTGAGTTACAACAACAGTCTCCTCAGAACAGCCCAGGGCCATGCAGAAAACTTGTGAGGGGACAGGGATGGGTTCCAGCAGGAGCACTTACCCATTCCTGTTATTTAAAACAACATATTAAGATCAAGGTTCAATATCTTTCTTTGGGGAACAGAACCCTGCGTGCATCTGGAAGATTTAACAGGCCAAAATAAAACTGCTGTGCCACACAGATTTTGTTCAGGACCTGGAGAGGAATTACAGTTTTCAAGGGCTTTTGCAGTGCTTCTTTCCACTGAATCTGGTCCTCAGGCAACAAAACTCCTCATTCAGAGGGTGAGACTGAATGAGAAACCATTATTTTCTCTCCAAAGTAGAAGCACAAAAGGGTAATAGAGACTCACAGCCAGGAATATTATTCATACCTGAGATAAGGAGGATCATCTGAGAGTGAAGAGTTGCTTTGCTGACTGTGCTTGTCTTTTAAAACCTCTTGGAGCACAGAGACCTGGGAGAAGCTCTGGATAACAAGCTTCTCTGAATAATTTAGCTGTGTGCACACAGCTGAAACAGTCACAGCTGCTGAACAGAGAGATGGTCTCTGGGGTTCCCATTCACCCCCAGAACTGCACCCCCCAGGGTAGCCAGTGGTCTGCTGGGTAAGATGCCTGCTGGGCAGCAAAGCTGGATGCAAACCCAGAACCTGGGCAGTAACACAGCAAGTGTCCTCTTAGCTTGCCTTCCCCACCCCAGGGTAAGCTGCTCATACCACCTCTCTCTTCTGGTACAGCATGAAAACACACATCAAGTCCTTAACAGTTTTCACAGGTTACATTCCTTTATGTCTGGGTGTGCACAGCAGTCGAGGATTTGGCCTTTCCAGCCTTGTACATATTTATACATCCTGTGTCTGTGATGACCCTGAATTTCCTTTTCATTAACACTCCTCTCAACCTCGGAAGAGACAAACAAAGAGGCAGAACTCATCCACTTCCTTTAGCTTTCAAGCTGGACCAAAAATGCTTCATTAAGTAAATGGCAAGAGACTCTTAAAATTCCCTTGCTCTCAACCACGTAGCTTGCTGGCTGCAGTGAAACCCAATGGCCTGGTGTTGGCCTGCTTGGTAGATGGGGGGTTTTTGGGCAAGGCCAGAGAGGACTACCTTAACTCCTTTGTGCTGTCATCTATGTCCAAAAGCCAGCAGCTCCTCTTTACCTCAGAGCAGAACAACTCTTTGTACAGAGTGTCTGGGAAGGCTTTTGGACTCAGCAGGTTTCAAGCACAGGCAACTGATGCGTGTTGTAACAGCCTTCTCCCTCGTGCCAGCCTCCTCCTCTGCCCTGGCATCACTCTCCCTGGATGCAGATTGCTACAAGGAGACTGGCACAGCCTGCCCTGGCACTGCAGCCGCAGTGCTGCTCTGTGCAGGGTGCTCAGGCTGTCTGCACGCACACTCATCTTCCTCCTTGCCTGGGATCCAAACTGGCTGCTGGTGTGGTCTGCGTTTCAGCTTGGCTTTGCCTTGGCCACGAATTCCCTGGGACCAAGTCTGACTAATAGGGCTAGAGGGGAAGCTGGAGCTGACCACAATAGCCAAGATGGATGATATCTGATAACCATCTGGTAGGGCACATGAGCAGCCTTGGCATCATTCATTGCCTCCAACACGTACCCCCAGGCATCTCTGTGCTGTCTGCAGCAAGCTGGACACGCTCGAGCAATACACGGCTATGTGCTTCCTTTTCATCTCCCTCTGCTTCTCACTGTCTGGGGCACATGCTCTTGCTGGTCCTCTTTGAGAGGTCTCCTTAGGACTTCAACCCAAGATGCTGATGGGAGCCTCTCTTGTGGTTCACCAGAAACAGGCTGGCTTTTTATGGGCTTGAAAGGCTGGAATGGCGCTAACTGGGAGCTTGTCTTGGAGGCACTTTATCAAAGCTTTATTCCTCAGGCAAATACCCCAGAGCTCCTAGTCATGACCAGCCCGTATTTACAACAATGGCAATGGGTTTGTTTAACCAGCTTCAATTTCCAACAGTCAACAGACAAAACCCAAATTTCTCCTGCTGGACGTCTGGGAAAACCTCCTGTTAGCAGTAACTGATATAAGAAAGTAATCTTTGGTTATACTTGAAAGCCAGGGGGAAATAGACACATTTCCACCTTTGAAGGGGGCTTTATTTCCTTTTTAAACTGTGGCTGTTGGTAATGACATGAATTACAAGCAAGGGTTGGTTGGTTTGTTTGTCAGGTTTGTTTTTCAAACAGATTGCCAATATTTACACTTCAATTACATTGTTTAGTCAAACTTCTGCCACTGCTTTCCAAACCCTCCCGGTGTAACTGAGGGGGTTTATTAAATTCTGTTTGACTAGCCACCACCTCAGAGAATCAGGAACAGAAGGAGCAGAAGAAGCTGGAGAAGTGCCTCTGTCGCCAGCCACGCCGTGAGGTCGTGGAGGCTCCTGCAGCAGCGCCAGACTGTATTGCCCCTCGCTGTCCCCAGCCCAGCTCTCTGTGACAGGAAGCACATTCTGGTTAGAACCAATGCTGCAGTCTAACCACACAGGCTCAGGTCAAAACCCATCAATTTCTTAATCAGCAATGAAACCCAAGGCAAAAATATCACCATTTACAGCTAAACATTGCTAAGTGTTTATGGCAGGATATACTTCTTTTTTTTTTTCCCTACATTTCTTCCACTTGAAGTTAAGTCTGTTCTTATTCTAATAGAATATTAGGACAATATTACAGCAACATTAAACAGCATTTTCTAAAGGCAATAATTCTCATCTTAGGACTGATAACCACCACACAGCACACTCTCTGCACCATTAATGCTGATACTTGAGCAAATAACAGAACACAAGGGAAGTTTCAAAGGTCCGAAAGGAAACTAAAAGCGAAATTAAATATCTTAGAAAAGTAACTGGTGTGACCCAAGTAACTTTAACCTCAGGTAGTCCAATACTGATGTCATGTTAATATGGGACACAGTCAAAAGGGCCATGGAATATCAATCCATTGCTGCAGAAAACTGCTCATCAAACAGGCAATCTTTCTTTTGGGGAGATTATAAATTCAGTTAATAAAGGTAATTCTGCTGACATAATAGACTTGGACTTCTGCAAAACAGTAGACATAATCTTGCATGGTGTTCTGTTAGAAAACTGCTCAACAAAATCAATGTAGCTTATATTAAATGGATGGAAAATTTTGTAACATGCATCTAAAAGTAATTATCTGACGGAGGAATTTCTAGTGTGTCCAAAAGCATTTACTCTTGGTACAGTGTTATCCAAGGTTTTATCAATAACCTGGAGAATAAGTATAAAGACATTACCAGTAAAGTCTGTGTTAAAAAATGAAATTTTGAAGAACAGTGACAATTAATGGGAGAGGTGAGGTGAGTTTGTCTGGCAGGATGGGACACTCTGGAGCAGACATTGCAGCACAGCCCAGCGTTGCTGCACTTACAGATCTGAGGACAAGAACAGGATTAAATGCATGGTGCAAAATTAGCAGGTCAATTGGTTAAACATGAGTAAGCGAATCTTAAAGTGTCACAATCTTAGGTGACAGTAAACTTTATAGACATGAAAATTTCTGGGAATAGAGAGCTTTTTAGTGTAGTAGAAAGTGGCACACTCAGAACGTGCAAATTCAGACTGGAAATAAGATGGGATGCTTAAATATGGGTAATTAAAGAGTGGGACAACTAACTTCTTAGGCACGAAGGGCACCCTGAATTAGCTGGCATCTGGAAGAAGGGTGTTTAAATATTCTGCAGTTCAAATACAAGTTCTGGGTCTGATGCAGCATTCGCTGAGAGTGTTTACTCTGCGTTATGTCAGAACTCTAATTAGACAATCTGCTCCATTATCCGTAAACTCGATCTTCTTGTTTTACCCATTGATCGGTTTTATCTACTGATATTTGATATTTTTCCTGCATTGGCAAATCTCAGCATTACAGCTGACATGACAGTCGTGTTTTTAGTGTAGCACGTACTGCAGCATCGATCACACTCTGTGATTAACAGCCCGAATTGCCTGAGGGATGAAATGAATATTAACGTTCGATCAAGTTGTCTTTTGAGATCATCTATTTGTGTCCTTTGTTGATTGCAGCCTGAAGGCTGCATTGGCCTCTTGGAAAAGAATAGAGAGTCCTGTTTCTGAATGAAAGGGTTGGGAGTGGTAAAGCACAGTGCTAGTCTCCATCTGCAATCCCATCCCCTCACTTCTCGGAACAGCAGAGGTGGTGCAGGTAGTGGCTGTGCTCCTCGGAACAGTGTGTCTACCTCCCGGCTGCTGCTTTTGACTTTCACGGAGAGCTGCTAAATGATGTTGTCATAGAAACATAAAAGGGGCAGCTGTGAATCCTTCCAACCCAGGCTACACACAGGATGGGACATTTCACTCGTGTGTATCTAGGTCTCTACAATTTACTACCTTTCTACCAAACAGCACAATTAACCAAGGCCACATTTTCCTACAAAATTCTTGTGTGGCGGTGGAATCCTTGCTCGCAGTGGCTCAGCCCCTAAATAACCATCGTTTCCAGGTGCCCAGGATCTGTTCTTTCACTCAGGGAAGTAACACACCCACCAACTTTGATGCAAGCAAACAGAAATTCCTCAGGGTCAGCTTCACTACTTACATAAACTGGGAAAGCTGTATTTACTGGCACAGGGCTGCGCCACTTTACATCAGCAGAGAGTTCAACCTTCGAACATACACTATGTTTAATTTCCATTGGAGATGGGTATGCAGCTATTATCTATTTTCCTTTGCACTTAGCTCCATATAGATTAATTTTGTCAATAATAAGGCAATATTTTTTTTTCTGGTTTACTTTATTATCTGAAGAGACAGAAAAGGAAAAAAAAAAAGCCTAGACAAACAAATTCCAGTCACAGTCATAAATGATCTTGGGTTAAATGACTGTGCTGTCTAGCATCCCAGGGGATAACAGCAATGAAAGTCTGGCAAATCTGAGGGCAACCTGACTCGACAGAGCGTAACAAAGCAAAAGACAGTCTGTTGTGTTAGCTTACCCTGCTGCTTCTCCAGCAACGATATTGTGAACTGACATTTAGTGGTAAAACAAACATAATCAAGGGGAAATAGGGTGAATTTACCAGCAGAGGGTCAATGCCCCAGAGACTGTTCTTAGTAAGTGGGATATATAAAGCTCTTCTGCTCTCATAACCTCTTGTAGTCGTCTGCACTGGTGTCCCGACTGGGACTGAGCAGATCAGCTCTGATGCAAGACGGATGTTGTGTGCCACGGTACATCTGTACACACCACAATGTACTAGCCTGCCCAAGAGTTTCTACTTAGGTCATTGAATAAGCTTCTCACTCCATCATTTCCAAATGATGCAGGTGTGAGATTAATGGTCAGCAAATCACTGAGTGGAGATAAAGAACTGCAAGGTGGCAGGAAGGATTTTGAAAGCCACTGAAGATCCAAGGAAAGCCCTATGAGGAGGAAAACCTGCAAAAGGGAAGTGGAACAGCATCTGCTGTGTGGGCAGGAGCTGATGGCAGAGAAGCAGGCAGCTGCAGAGGAAGGACAGAAGGACTCAACTCCTAGATTATTATTGGACTGTTTGGATTTTAAACATATAGCTGTTCTTGAAGGAAGATGCTGAAATCTTGCCATGCTTCATAGCTGTTTGTGTGGTTTAACTGTGTTCCACAGATTTTTCTTCAAACATAACTTTGTTCTGCTTCAACCTTTCACCAAAGCACCAGAGTGTACAGAGCTTTGAGTCTTTGCTGGCAAGGACACTGTATTCTCCAGCTAAAAAGGAATTTTCCTTCTTATGTTTAACATCAGGTGTGTACCAAACTGCACATTTAAATCCAGCCACACTAAGCCCAGGACACATGGTAAGTCAGGAGATTTCAAGCTTTGTTACTAGCTGTGGCAACAAGGTGAGTTACTTAAGTGCAGGAGCTACTGACCACACTGGCCCCATGTAATTTAGATTCAACCACTTCCCTTAGCTGGGAGCAGGACCAAAGAGGTGTGCAGAGTCTGAGCCAGAAGCCATGTGGCACTGTCGCTCGGGTCTTGGTAATGTATGGTGATGAAGGCAGCGCTGCAGAAATAATGTTGTTGCTGTCTCATACCACTCCATATATCACTGGGCTTGGATGTCAATAAATGGGAGAGTCTGAAAACAGTAACTCATTCCCCACTCATCTGATCCCTTGTTACAGAAGCACTCTTTGTAGCTCATAGAACACTTTGTCTCACTTACAGGTGTAAAAAGATGTTTTAGGGACCTTTACCAGATGGACTTCTTCCCAGCTCCGAACCAAAAGCACAAGCTGAGGACATTCCTGAGCTGCAGGGGCTACCTTCTGCAAGGTCATGGAAGCAGGCAATAGACCCTGCTCCTCCTCTCTCTGAGTTTGCTGGGCACAGGTATGGTGCATCCTCGTGCCTCAGTGTGCACAGGGAACATATGCCTGGTCTTTGCATGCCTGGTCCAGCCTCCCTCAAAAGCCACAACAATCTTTGCATTTGCTTCCGTGGATTTTAGGTCAGGCTTTAAGACACCTCATAACTTTGTACTCCTGTAATTCTCCCCACCCACTTACCCTGCCTTTTCCATTTTACAGTGCATGGAGACAATGTGCAAAGAAATGTGTCATTTTACCTGTAGATTGTTGATTTAAATTGCCTGGTCCCAGCCCCATGCAATAAATCCTCTCCTGCAGCTTGAGAGCCCCGTTTACTACAGCGGGTTTCCATGGCAATCCTGTGCTCTCCCACGTTCAGCTGCTCAGTACAGGCAGCCAACCACCCCCCCCACTTCAGATTCCATTCACATAGTCACCTATTGATAGGAAAAAAACCCAAATGGGCCATGGATAGCTATTTCCTATCTTAACAGACTTTCCCCCAATAACAGGATGATATATATATGTATTTTAGCACTTAAAGAGAACACTTGCCCTTTTCCAGACATCATTTGGCATGCAGTGTAACGTCCAGATACTCTGAAGGTCTAGTTCTTTCCTGACACACACTACTCTTGTTATTGCAGGACATCAAGAGGAAAATACAGGCTTGACATTTCCTTGTGTTTCTGACTGTAATCCCTGCAAATGAAATGTACCTATTGCAACAAATCCCTTCGAGGCTCGGGGCAGCCTCGTGGTACCCCCTGGTCGCTGTGTAGCACTCAGTACAACTCTAACTGAGTGTATGGCACAGAGCACGGGAAAAGTATCTGCTTCTTCCTAACAACCTGAGAAACAGCACGAGCTGCTAGGATTAAAAAAGAAAAAGGAAATAAGATCAGTGGTAAGAGCAAAAATTCTGCAGCCAGGGTCAGAGTCCTCCCTCTGTATCTCTGAGTGGTTTACATGCATACTGATATTTTACAACATTACCTGTGGAGGAAGAAATTTCTCTCTTATCTCAGGAACTGTAACATGGTGTTGTTGTTGCTGGGACAGCCCATTTATCTCAGTCCTATTTTGCTGATAAGTACCCTCAAGAATGACTTCAATATGTAGTGGTCAACCCTATGCTCTTTGCAGGTTCAACTCAAATCCCAGTTTATTAAGTGCCTTTATCTCTGTCCCCTTTAGTGTCAGCCTATGTTTTGTCACAGATTTCAGTGGGTGCAGGATTGGCCCCTTGGCTGGCAGACTTCAGAGCAGTACACTATTTCTGTTGATCATCTGCCTCTTCCCACCATGTGGTTACTATAAAATTCATGTCACATCCAGCTTGCAGAGGAAATCTAGATCTGTGCTTTGATTGTTTGCTAACTGAGAATTGCTGTGAAATGTGGTTTACAATGAAATTGTTTAGTCAGGCACTGTAAAAAAACAATAAACAAGTACCATTTCCTTTCCTGTTAGCTGGACATGTTTCCCAAAAGTGCAGGAACTCCCCTCACAAAGCTGGGCACGCAGAGCAAACCAGCAAGAGAGAGAAAGGAGCGTGTCTGCCAGAGCTGGGAATTCCTGCTTCTAAGATCCTTGGGGTACATCTGGTGGGCACAAGAGTGTCGCTGCAGGATACGCAGCCGTTTCAAAACACAGCAGCTTAGGAGGAATTTCTGGGTTTGGTTCACACACATCTGCACTTCCTGAACTTTGCTAGGCCTTGTGGCTTATTGGTTTAAATATTTCCTAATCAGTGACAGTGCACAACAGCGGAAACTGCAGCCTCTGGGAGGTGAGCCTGCAGCCTGGGCGATGTCAGACAGACCTCCAGACTCCAAACAGCCTCGTACAGGGTTCAGCCCTTACCGAGCCCGGTTGTATTTGCCTTGCAAAACCACCCCAAACCCAGGATGAAGCTCAGTGTGCTGCAGTGTAGCCGAGCTGGGCAATTCTTCATCATTGTGCATGCAAGGAAGGGGGAGCTGCTGGTTGGGAAAAAGCAGGGACTGGTACCTGGGCAACACGCTCTTGGTGGGATAAGCCCATGTGGTGGGTTCAGCGGCATCTCGCTTGGCAGATTCTTAGCTGCAAGAGACTCTGCAATATCCTTTCCAGAAAAAAAAAAAAGACAAAAATGGCTTTTGAAAAACCTCTGCTGGGTATGTGATATCCTGTAGTCTAATTTGCTAAAACAAGTCGGTGTCAGCCTGAGTATGGCTGTAGGGGAAAGTCACTGTTTGGGGGGCTGATGCATCATAAAAGCCATAAGAGTAAAAACGTGGGGCCTAACTCTGTCTTATTTCCATGTGACAGGAGCTGTGGAGTCAGCAGACTGGAACCGTATAGGACTGGCTCATTTTGGTCACACGGATCTAAAATACAAATTCAAATGGATTTGCTCTGCTCTGCCTCGGCTCACACTTGGCTCCCTGACTTGGGAGTTTCACACACTGCAGAAGTGGGATTTGGCCCAGTGATAGGTTTCACTTCATCTCTCAGCAGATTTGTGGTCTAACACTCCAAGATGTGCAGCATAACAAGCTGGCAATCTGTCACTCTCCTGGCTCTCATCAGCTCCAACAGCTTGCTGAGAAAAAACGGTGCCAAAATAGATGCCAGTCTGACCTGAGGGACTTGAGAAGCATCGCTTGCAGGCAGCAGAAAGCACTGCCTGTCACAGCACTGTTGTTCCCACTCCACTTGGCTCCCCCATCAACCCAGCAGGCTGAGACCAGCCCTGGGCTTTCCTGGTTACTATCACAATTTCCCATCATACCAAATCTTCACTGAAAGTTGCCCTCCTATTGCTGAGTTTCACATTACTGTTTTCTCCTCTCTCTTCTGTGGGCCAGTTCACTTGGCACAGGGGTTGCCCGTGAACCCCAAGGCTGCAGTCAGGCCTCTTATCACTTGCACACCCTGAATAGCTGTGGTTCCCCTCTTGAACGAGCTCTGCATTCCTCGTACTGAAACCTCTAATCAGGCCAAAACATTGGCTTGGAATGGCTTGCAATGGGAACTTTGCGACTCCAGTCTGCAGCTCAGGAATTCCTAGTCTGGTTAGACTTAAGAAGCTGAAATTCTGGGGATATCTGAGCACAGGCTGCAGTGACACTTATTAGATTAGCAGCCTGAGCCTGTTTCTTCAAGAAAACTTCTCTAGAGACCACAGGGATCCATGCACATGAAAGGATGTGGTGTCGGTATCTTGCCTCACCATCAGAGTGCTTTCCAGTAGTAACAAACACTTACAATACTGACATTGCTGCTTAAAGCAAATCCGTGGAATTAGAAAGCATGAACAAATAACAGAGGACACAAAGCAGAAAGAAAAATAAAAAAAAGAGACAGATTAAATAAAACCCAAAGTGCTGATGAAACAGTACCTCAGTCTCCTCTGCTCTTGCAGTGAGGTTGGACCTAGAAGAGGATACAGAGGCTCTTTTTGGGGTACTTATTGAGCTTCAACCCATGACAGCAGTAAGTGATGGCCGCTGCTGTAGGGTAACAAGAAATGTGTTGTGTCATTATTTGTCTTTCTTGTATTCACATGCCTGCCATCGACAGTTGAGCCAACAGCAAGTACAGCCTTGGGACCTGCAGAACTTGCACATGTATGAGAGGATGTTTGTGGGAAGCAAATTTACAAGTCAGAAATGGAAAGATTTCCCAGCAAACCGATGTCTAAGGGCCATGCAAGGAACAAAGAGAAGCAGCATTGAAGGATCAGCCTAGTCTTGATCATTATATGTTGACTGTAATAGTTTCAGTTGTAACCACAGATGCAGGAATTGGCTGCGAGTAACTCTGGGGAAAAGAGCTGCAGAAACCAAGTCTCCCAAAGCGATGCATGGGCAGCATGTGAAAAGAAAGCAAATTCACCAGCTGAGCTATATCTTACGCGTTGCTTAATCATCTGCAGCCATAATCTCAGGAGGGTTTAAGAACTGCACCCTCAAGCCTCAGCCCAGCATGTCACTGCCTTTGAAGCCCATAGATGATCTGAAAAAACTATAAAAATGAGGAGGAACGTGAAAAACTGCTATAGCGAGAATTTGTTTGCTGCTACTCGTCCCAGGTTGTCTTTAACCAAGGTGACAACTGCATTTCTCCTGGATTGTCCTGTGAGAATCTGGGGCCTGGAGCCTCCCACACTGTGAGCACTTCGTCTGTCTGCGAGCCGAGTTTGCCCTCTGCTGTTTGCTGAAAACAACTGGGTTTTTTCTGGTTAATCCAAGATGGGAGGGTAAGAGCAGCAAGACCTGAAGAGCCAGAATCATCACCCCAAGATTTCAAATACTTAAACTTAAAAACTGTGACACTTAAAAAAAGTGCCACTTATAAAGGGGAACAAGCCTTATCAGAGACTTTATCCTACACTTATTTATATTCTCAGGCTTTTCTTTTATAATCACAAAATGCAGAAACCCTTTTGTTTTTCATTTCCCCCTAAAAAAAGCCAATATTCATAATTAAGCCCCCTGCTCTTCTGAGACCAGGGATTCAAGTGAGACAGAAAGTGCTGCTGAGAGCAGGATCAAAGGCTGGATGAGCCCACTGGGGAAGGTGTGAGGAGAAGTGCCCTGGGGTGACAAGAGGAGCTCTGCAATGAGGAAAGATGCCCTGTGATGAGAACTCAGACAGGCCTGGTTTGTCTCCCTGCTCTGACACCGTGTTCTCTCTCCATCCCAGAACTGCAGAGCTGCTTCCACCTGGGCCCCAGGTTGGTCACCCTGCTCCTCCACTGCCCTACCCTCTCCTCTGCAGCCAGCCAGCCCTGGGAGTGGCCATCTCCAGGATGCCAGACGCCCTGGAAGGGACACAAGGACTTGTTAAGAAAGCTGCTGGCACCTTGCCACCTGTTTGCAAGCTGAGATCAGCCTTCAGGCTGATCAGGCCTCTTGTTGCTGTTTGTTTTCTCCTCTGTTCCTAACAGCCTCTCCCTGCGCTGTCGCTACTGTTGCCCTGCGCAGGAGGGCTCAAACAAAGGTGTGGTGACAGTTTGATGGCTGGTTGGGCTGGTGGGACTCCTCTGGATGTCCTCTTGCACCTCCCAGTGCTCAGAGGCAGGGCACAGACCAGCCGCTTGTCTCAGAGGAACTTCTGTATTCCCAGCTGGTGCCTGCAAATGGCTCAGCCCAAGGAAGGAGAAGCAAATGGAAAGTCCAGTGCTGGGATCTTTCTCATTCCTCCCTTTGGAAGTGGCTTCTGGGATTAGCCACTGTAGAAAGGCTGCAGCCTTCCAACTGATTGCCTCTAAAGTGCTTCCCAAGGTGCTTTTTGCATAGCTCCTAAGTGGAAACTTTGTTCCATGCATGGATGAGGCTTCAAAAGGTAAGTGTTAACCAGGCAGTAGCAGGGGGACATGGGAGGGAGCTGACTTTCTTGACTCTCTGATCATAGTCATTGCCTCAAGCAAGTGCACTGGACTCCTGAGCTCCCAGGGCAGCTCTTCAGACTATATTGACCCAGAGCAAGACATTTACCAACTGTGTCATATCCCCATGTCTCCCCTGACTCCCTCACAAGACTGAGAAAATGGGTAATGGGTAACATTTGCAAACACCACAGAAATGCAAATGATGAGGGTCTTTATGGGCAGTCAGCAATTAGAGATGAGAAAAACCAGACAGGCATAAAAATGACCTAAGCTGTTCCCAAGGGGCAGCAATGACTCCTCCTTTGGCATGGTTATTTCAGGCATGGATATCCAGTAAGCAGAGCTCTAGCCCAGCTGGATACAGACACAATGGAGCAAATAGTTTGAAGTTTGGAGAGTGCTGGACAGTTTTGTAACTGTGCTTGTAGCTCTTGCAGCAACATCAACACTCCCCATTTCAAGCTTCTTTTTAAACAGAAACCTGCTCCATGAATCTTCTTCAGCCTGAAGTCATCAAGACTTAATTACTGTTGAGTGTATGCAATAAGTACACTCTAGGAGCTATTCTGTGCCTGATGTGTTGCTTTGTTTCTTCTGTAAAAAGCCACAAGCCATTCTTACCCTCTTCTTACTCTCACTAGTAATTGTGTATGCTGGTTTGGGGTTTTTTTTTTTTTTGTGAGTAGCTACCACCAAATGGGACTGCATTGGGAAATTCAGCTCAGTCTTTCTTAAATACATGCAAAACTACCAGCTGTGCTGCTGGTGAGGATTTTGCTGAATAAGCACTAATATAGCTCAAAGAGCATTAGCTCTGGCAGAATGAAGCACACATTGAGAACAAGCCATACATAAAAACAGCCCAGAGTTTTCTGGGAGCCGTTCTATGTTTCAGCCACCAGTTCTATAATCTATTCCAGCTTGGACACGGGGAGAGATTGTCCGTAGTGAAGACACAGTGTGAAGAGATTCTAAAACATGTCTTTCATCTCTTGCTTCCACAGATATAGCCTTGGCTTGGAAGAGTCTTCGGAAAGCCCAAGCGGTGGTACGTGCAGTTCAGGGAACACTTGCTGTCACGTAGCTTTATCACTTTCTGTCAGCTACCTGTACATCACCTCCATGGGGTTTTCTTTCATGGAAATCATGTACCTGGATGCACTGTAAACATGCCATTTTGTTTGTTCTTTTGCAATGAACATACAACCCCTTTAATCTTTTGCTAAGTGACAAAAAAAGGCTAAGGAGAAAAGCAAGGAATCTTCTCGGATTGTACACCACACTTCAAAATTGGTGACAAGAACAGATAAAGGTTTTCCTTGCTTGTGGCTGGAGCCCTGAGCCAAATAATAGCTGATACTGAGATGGGACATCCTCTGAATTCTGCCTGTCTTACTGTCCTCTTAGCAGGGACTATAATAAGGTTTCTATCAGGCAGAGCAGCTGCACTCACAGCAGTGAAATTGCTGGGATGAGCACATAACATTACCCACTGGCAGGCAGTGCTGCTTGCACTGTCAAGGCCTGACACTAGTGTCACCCTCCTGAAGTCACTGTTGGCTGGGGTTCTTTCCAGCTTATCCTGGTTTTAAAAACATCAGAGCAGCTCTGGTAAAAATCTGATGTGAAGTGTCAATAATGGAGAGAGGTGATTTCATCTCTTATCTTCCCAGTCAACTGCATTCTTTCCAACTGTAGGAAATACCACATGGAACGTGCTCAGACATGCCAGTATTTACAGAGTAACTAGGAGCTGCAAAACTAATCAGAGAAGCAGAGTATGCCAGCAAAAGGCTACCACGGAAAAAAACCCAAACATATGTCTTCCTTCAAAAGACAAATCTGTCTTTTCACAGCTACAAAGGATTGAAAACAAATTTTATCATCAAACATGGAGTTGTGCCAAATCACAGGCAGCCAGAAGAAAGCTTTGGCATGAAATAAGCTTTGGTGAGTTCTGAGTTACTTGGAAACTGCTGAGGCAGGGGGACTGCTTTGGTGCTGGAGGGAAGGGGACAGGAGATAGTGAAATATCCTCTTTATGGAGGAAGGTGTATATTTTCATCAGCTTTCTACTAATGTTCCCAAAAGAATATCACAATGCACAAGGAATCACACCTTGCTGGAGAGAGCGCTCAGGCAAAAGATTCAACATTATCACTCACCAGCTACAGCAAATTAAAAGCTACTTGTGCTTGTCCTCTGAGGGTTTTTTTTCCCAGAAGTAACTGAAGTGATGTAAATACAGCATTTTGATTGTTTGCTTTTGCAGGAAATACATAATGTGTTTAAAATCATCTCTAAAAAACAAAGTATGATAAGAAAAAAAGCAGGAAATTTAACTGAATTCCAGAAGACTCTTAAAAACTAACGACAAAAACAGATTTTACTTACTATTATTATTCTCACATCTGCCTGGGTATTTGTTTTTGAGATGGCTTATTGGCTGGGAATGGTATAAGCTGCCAGCCTTTAATATTTATGGATGCCATTTCCTCCCCAAGCAGCAGGGCTTTGGAGTATGCTCGTGGAGATGGTTTGCTGCCTGGAGCCTGATCTTGGTAACAAGGACAGCAGGAGAGGCATGCTGAGCTGAGCTGTTAGCAGCTTTGCTGGAGCTTGTGGGTTTGCATGGGAATCTTTTTTTTTCCTGCTCCTAAGCCATCTGAACACGGGAAGGAAAGATGGAATGTTTGTCGCTGGGTTTAAATGACCAGGGCGTGATGTGACCTGGTGGAGCACACTTCCACACCGTGTACGCTGGTACTCAAGTAGCTGGGATTCTGGGTACCAAGGGCAGCATGGGTTTGTGTGCAAGCTAGTAGCCAAATCCTCAGCCTGCCCTGCAGACCTGGGTGGCCTGGAGACAGCATCCGCAGAGATTTCTACACCAGAGAACACACTCCCATCTTTCCATCCCAGAACTGCAATGCTAGCAGGCTCTTTACTAAGTATGAAGAAAACCACACCCAGGCATCCAAAGAGCCAGATTGGGTTGGAAAATAGTCCCCAGTAAAAGGAACTGGTTTAATTTAATGTTTAAGGAAGCTTTTTGACATTTTGACATTGATGTATTTTTGCTACGCTGTAGATGGTGAGAGGAAGAGAGATGAAACACCTCTGAATGAGAAAAAGAGCCACGAGATTCCTCCAGCCTGCAGGTAAAACACTTGGTGGATGAAGAGGCAAAGGCCCATGTAAAGGGATTTAACATTCTGGCATGCAGGACTTCAGAAAAAGTTTAGCAGCTTACTATTTATTATAAAACAAAGACACCAAACAATTCCAGCCTTGGAAATGCTGACTAAAAAGCCAGTGCCCTGACATCAGTTCTCTCTGTTAGTCTATCTGCCCATGCTTGTAAAAACTCTTATCAGACTACGATTCACTTTGCACTTTCCCAGTATTATCTGCGTTTGCCAGACTGCTGGTAACTGGCAAAATGCTGATCCTGTGGAGAAACCAATCCCTGCTGTAGAAACTCAGCTGTCATTCATATCAGCAGTCTGTTGAACAATTTAATAATACACCCACATGTTTTTCTTGTTTTTCTTTTTCTTAAGAAAAGGAAATGGTGCTGCCCTCTGCCCTGCTTGGGCACAGACTTGTTCCCTCAAGAGCAGTTTTGTGAGCTGTGGTCCATCCAGAATGACCCCACTGTCTCCAAGGGGAGACTCACGCTCAGCACCTTGCAGCCCTGCCAGGCGGGAGGCTGCAGATGGTGAAGGCACAGCTTGGACATGGTCTCCTGCAAAGAGCCTGCACAGACCAAGAAGGAATGATTTCAGGGAGCAAGCAGATTCAAGAGGTCACACGGTACAAAAGGAAAAATCTCCGTGCTTTCTGCATCACCCACCTCACAGACCATTCTCAGCTGTCCCACCTGGCAGCCAGAGCAACATTCCTGTGCCCACAGCTCTCCGGCTTCCTACATACCACCTTTCATCAACCAACAAGCCCAGCCATCATAATCTGGAAGACTTGTGGAAAAGATCACCACAAAATAAGTTAGAGCAACTCAAGAAGAGAATCCAGGAGCAGAAGCAAAAGCAGCAAGCAGCATCTCGGGAGCATCAGCACCTAATTTCTGCCTGTGCTAAAGAGCTGCTGCAAAAAAGACCCCTGAAGAGAAAGGTGTGCAGAGTGCTGTCTGCTCCTCCCGCTCCAGTTCACAGAGGTCAGTAGCAGTGTGGCACTTCTAGAGAAAGGCTGCAACTGTGTGTTACCAGTCAGTGCTTTGGCAGCACTGAGCAACTAACCACACCACTTCCAGCCCACACTTTGGCTTATGTTGACCAGCAAACATGTTCATCTGAGAAATTAATTTACTGCTGCTGCCCTTGGGAGGGCTGTAAACCTCCCTGCCCTATACCTATCAACCTGCTTTCCGAGTTCACTTCTCCACTGGATTTACTCCCCAGTGTGCACAAATTTATAAATTTCTTTCCAAGAAATAGCAAAGGATTTGCTGCAAATATATTATTTTCTCCTCTTTCCTCCCACATTCTTCCTCCTGCCACATATAAAGCATGAACTGGGCCAGCAGTACAGTAGTGTGGAGGGGCATCACAGGTATTTAAAGCAGGAATTGTGTAGTTCAGAGGCATTACAGGGGATTTAACAGTTCATTCAGTGGAACTAGTGTGGATCTGAAAGCAAATATTATTAGACTTCCTTATCCTGCTTTGCTGCTAAATTTGGGCCTGAAGAACCATTCATCTACAGCTGTCACTTTAGTTTAGTGTGATTTAAGACCTCAGGCTGCTGTGAGTAAGGCATGGACTCGAGAGCAGGGACTGCCCAGGGCTAGCCCATCTAGCATGAGTGCTCTGCAGTCCCTTCGGCCAGCAGGGGATTACCAAGGGTATATTAGACTAGAGAAGACGAGCTGAAAAGCTGTACATAATAAATCTTATTGCTATAATAGCATTAGTGTTAATTCATTGGGCACTATGATCCCTGTCATACACCACCAGCTTCCACAGGCATTTCCCTTAGATTTGCTCCAAACCACCTTTTACAATGATGCATGGAAGTATTTTATGGTGCTCACCTGGGGTCTGCAGGAGTGCACGTCGTGCTGCCGTCTCCCCTTTCAGCGCTTTCAGTCATCACTGCGCAGCATTGCCCCTCCTGATACCCAGAAGCCAAAGCCACAATCCCTGCTGAGCCTCTTTTGAACATTCCCGGGGGAAGGCTAGTTTAGTTTGGTTTTAACCCAGATCATTTTACATAACTGAGTTAGGGAACTACCAGACAAACAATTCAACTTGCAAAATAGAGGCAGCTTCTGAGGTGGAAGATTAACAGCTCCAGACGGTCAGTACAGATACAGCTTGTTCAGTTTGTCTGACTGTACTCTACCACTGAAAAAAGTATGTCACGGCTGCATTGCCAGATATTCCCTCTGTTATTCTAATATTCCCTCCCAGGCTGCAGCCTGACCTGGGAAACCTGCTTCTGCTTTTCCCACATAGAGGAGCTGTGTGCTATCGGACACCAGCAGTTGCACTGCACCTTGTAGCCTAACAGCATTCAAGTATCTGTTTGTCCAGGTTTTAGTGCTTCAGACCAGATGTCTGCTCTCCCCTTGCCTGCTGAAGAGCACAAGATACCAGGCAGAAAAGGAATTTACTATCCCTGGGCAAGGGAGGGATTACAAAAAAGCCCCCGAGATCCCAGGTTAGCGATGCTGTGCCCTAACAGTTTGTTCCAGGCAACTTGCACAGGCATGCAGTGTTTGTGTGCCCTGCAGAGAAAGGTCACTCTGGATCTCCAGAGAGACCCCAAGAGGAAAGGTGTCCCAGGAGGTCAGGGCCGTTTGCTCAGTATGCTGCTGTACAGGCAGATGGGGTCACGGACATAACATCAGGGATCCAGGCCAGTGCTTGCTTTGCTGGGACATCTCCAGTACCACAAACAAAGACCCTTGCTTGTTTGGTGACCATTGTCTTTAGAGAGCCTCCCACTTCTGTGTTCCAAGTGAATGGGACCAGGTTTGGTTTCTTGTTGACAACAGTCATGTCTGAAGTTTGATTTTAGCTGCATGCTAATTCTTTTCTGTTTTGTTTCTTTTTTTTTTTTTCTCCTCCTGATTAAAGACCAAAGAGAGAGAAGCTCAGCACAGAGAATTCAAACACAAAGCCAGAGGCAGCCTTCATCCAAGTCCTCTGTTCTGGAGAAAGCAGCAGGTAAAGGTAAGTGTGAAAATCATGAGGAATTACACAGGCTGATGGACAAACCACTGTAGGTCAGTGTCATCTGGGCACTCACCTGCCCAAATCTTTAGCTGGTTACTCAAGGACAAGAGCATAGTTACACCAAGCAGGTGACAAAGAAAACCACCGAGGGATCAGCCAAAAGTCAGCATTTGTTCAGGGAGGCAGAAGATGACCACCAGCAGCACAGTCAGCAGCAGGAAGAGGAGTCCCACTCACTAGCTCTGTTTTCTTTGACCGATACATCTAAGCACAGGTTTGAATTACTGGAGTAATTTTGTCCATTTAATTCTATTACTTTGCCTTCAGACTCTGTGGGGAACAAGGCAGAAGTGCTATGGGCACTGCTCACTCAAAGCAGTTGTATTTTACACTACCCAAGGTACCGGGTGTGTAACTTGTGTGAAACAGGAAGAAAAAAACCCCAAGCTATCTAACAGTGTGCAGATGAAATCATGAGCATAGTGGCATTATGTGCTCTGCTAACCTAAGTAGTATTTAAAATGCATGAAATACATAATCATTTCCTTCTCCTTTTTTTTTTCTTTATGTTTTTGTTTTGTTTTGTTTTGTTTTAATGGATTGTTTGAAAAATGGCTTGATCTTCCTCTGAGAGTGGGTCATAATAAGACCATGCCACACGAAGCATTCATCATTGTAACTGCCAGTGTCATGGTGTCTTTATTGGCTATTAGTTTCTGTCAGTGAAAGAGCCAAGGCAGGGCTACAAAGAGATGAATGAGGGGCAGGGGTCAGAGCCAGAGTACTCGGGAATTTGATGAATTATAAATTTGCTGTAGTTAACAAAAAATTAAGTCACAACAGCTATAAAATATTCAACTGTTCAGAGGTAGAAAAAAACCCAGGAGAATATTTAAATCAAAAGAGTTCCTTCTAGCAAGTGTTTTCATCAGAAATGTAGGCTGATCTTTAACTTTAGCAGGATAGTTTCTGTAGTTAATGAACACTATGTAGATTAAAAAAAAAAATTAATTGAAGTTGGACAACATGGTGAAGCAAAGATTGTTAGGTCTACATAATAATTTGTCACTTGCATTTAGAGAAACTAAGACAGCATAAAAATAAATGCATCCTGGATTTTTAATACTGCTAAACTTAAAGTAATAAAGCAAGCTGTTTCATTAGAAACACTGATGGATCTCAGCCACCTCAAAACCAACAGATTTTGGCAATTCCATCCATGGTTCACGCTGTCAGAGATCAAACTAGATCTAGATCACATGGATCTAGTGAATAGTTCCACTGATGGCTTCCCAAGCAAGTCCACGTGATCATAGGAAGTGATTCAGGCCCATGGGCAGTGAAGCTCTTCACTGAAAAAAACCATTTCTCTTGTGACATGACCTAAACTGCACAGTTATGATGAGCCTCTGGAGGATCTCAGTCTGGTGTTAGCTCAGCTGATGTAGGTGGCTGAGAATCCATCAGTGACCATGGTAGAGAGCCCAGGGCTGGAAGCTGGGAAGATCTTGCCTTGCAGCCGTCCACAGAGCAAAGGGGAATTTTGGGACCATCCCATTAACCAGCCAGTCTCTGAAAGTGCATCATGTCCAACAGATGATTCTCAGAGATGCTTCATAGTCAGCTCAGCCCATAGACAAGGTTACTGAAGCTAAAAAAAGCTGACTCTGTCAGTTGACTGAGTTCTGAACTGCATCTTTGAACTGGGGCTGACACCTGCTTAAGAGTACAAGCAAAAGATCGAATCAAAACCTGGAATATTTTCCTTGGAGGAGAATTTGGTGGGGAGGATTTCCATGCAAATCCAAATAAGCACCTTCTGCTGGAGAAGTGTTTGCAATAAATACATAGCTATCCCAGTGCCAGTATTGGCACACTGTGAATGCTATCAGAAATTATCAAGTAAAATAGTGATAAATGTTGTCTATTACATGACACCACCTATTAAGCAAGAGTAATTTGTTTGTGCTGCATAGTGCATCATTTATTTTTGCATCATACATCGTCCCTTGTGCTGTATCATTCATTGATTCCTCCTCACCTCTTCCTGCTGAGTCTCACCAGTTTAAAAATGAATTAGTTTACTCTAGTGAGTTTGAAGTAATCACAAGGAAAATCATATTTTCATTATCCCCACCCATCCCTAGTTCTCAAATCTGATGGTACCTGGTCAGTACCAGCTGTCTGCAGCTGCCATCATAGAAAGATGCTCTCAGGTGCTCTCAGAGCAGCATCCTGACCTTCTCTTAGTGTTCTTGAGGACTCTGGGAGTCAATGGTTTCTGAGTAAAACTTGTAAGAACTGGGGAACATGCTACAAGTGTTAAATTATATAATGTTAATGGTAAAGCATTAGGAAATCACTGAACCTTCACCTCTCACCCTCATCTAATTCATGAACCATCCCTCTGTCAGTGAATAGACCCCAGCAGACTGACAGCCTCCAACGTTTGAGTACTTTAAAAACTTTCTGTTATCAGAGTAGCATCAACCTTTTATTAAACCTGTGCCCACACCTTCAGGGTGATTCCTGGAAATCACCATTAAAAAAAGATATAATAAAGTTACAATTTTCTTTCAGAGAACATTTGAGGATTTAATAATCAAATACAAATGCTCTGTTTCAGGTATGAAGCTACCTGGTGCTTCTGCATGGAGAGAAGGTCAGAAGTTAGCTAGAAAGTTGCTCGGTCCACCCCCTACATTTCCAAATCTGAGGAGCATGTCTGAAGAGCAGACCACAGCAAATACCTTTGGTACAGTTGCCTCTCTACAAGGCTACTTCTTTTGGCATGCAAACAAAAAAAGTGGTTTATTAAAACTAGTTGAAACAAGAGGTTTCAAGGCCCTTCTGAGCACTATCTTTAGTGACTGTTGCAATAACTCACTTGTCAGGTTAACAACCACCCAGAGCAATGACTAAAGCTGTTGCCCATGGTCAGCTGGCACACTGAATCCACTGTGAATTTGAAGAGACAATGTGTCCTCACTGTGTCCTTAAAATAAGACTCATCTAGATCAGGACACAGGTTCTGTCTCACCAGCAGAGACACAGCATCAGCACCATGTCCTGCACATCCCAGCACACTCTGCTTTTTAGCTGGGTTGGTTCGCCAGGCACAGCCGCAGAGCTTCCCTGGGTCCCCCCATAGCTGAGGCTGGCACTGAGGCCTCTCTGTTGCACGTGGACAAGCGTAAAGAGGTTTATGAGACAAAGGCTTTCACTGCTCCTTTATATTAAATTCTATTTATATTGAAAGGTAACAAACCACACATATCATTTGTCCAACTGGCCACTGCAACTTCAAATTTCACCCTTACAGATTTCTCTTCCTAGAACACTGCAGATTTTACAACAGATGTACCAGCCTGAGCTACACGTGCAAATAGTCCCCAGACCTCTAGTAGGAAGCAGGTTTGAGATGCACACGATAGATACAGGAATTGATACATCTCTGAAGTAGTAACACCACTGTAATTTCCAAATGATTTCCACAGAACCTGGTAAAGGATTCACAGCAATGCCAGGGATGGAAAACAGCTCCAGAAAAAAGGAAAATGAACCTGTGGGGAAGAGCCCTGAATTCAAAAGCTGCATGGTTCCCCCCAGCAAGCCTGTTGAAAGGGGCTGCAATGCACCAGCCAAAGGTGTAAAACAAATACTCAGGAACCTTCATTTGCAAAGCCAGTATCGTGATGAACACAGACATACCAGGCTCTCAAAAGATACTGCGAAAGGAAAGGTAGAAGTTCTGCAGCAGTACCTAGGGATCCAGTCTCCTTCACCTGGACCTTGGGTCATAACTCCCTCTGCCTTCACTGAGGGAAAGAGACACTCTTCAGTAATGAAAGATGGAGCCAAGCCCAGCAGCTCAGGAAACTGCAGCAGAGGAAAAAACACGTCTCCTCAGAGACAGAAAAGCTCAAGCAGCCCTGAACAGAAAGGAACTGAGAAAGAAAACCTTAAGCACCCTTCAAAGAGGAGGGTAAATATTAGAAAGCCTCACCCCTACAGTCCAGAAATTGTTCAGGAATTTATGCATCGAAAGAATGAAGAAAGAAAGAAAAAAAGACTAGAAGAGAAAAAGTCTTTGGAGCGGGCCATGGAGATGAGAAATAAGAGACTGCAAGAAGTGTATCGGAAACAGAAAGAAGCTGTTGGAAAGAAAACATGTTCTGAGCAGATGTGCAAGCTCCTCGGGGAAACAGCTTCTGTAAAAGAAAGTCCTCAGGGTAAACGTGAGCAGGTAAGTCATAAAGGAGTGGCAGATTGAAAACCCTCCAATCTTGATCAGCACGGCACCATGTAGCAGAGGAAACACTTCATACAAATGCTTGGAAATGTCAGGGAGAAAAATTTTTATCTGAAAAAATAGAGCAATTAACTTCTAATTATGGCAAAAACTGCTGGGCTCATTAGTAAGGCTGACACCCTTGACTTCAGGGCCAAAAGCCTGGAAATCTCCGGTGCCTGAACTAAAAGAACAGGTTTGTTTTTCAGTACATGTGGTTTTCCCGTTACACGAAGCAAATATTAAGCAGAACAAAAGCCAAATATTGCCCTCATGTTGCTGAGCTATTTATTGCTTACTCTAACAGTCACTTCTGTTTCAGGAGCAAACTGGTGGTGGAACCCTGGAGAGGAGTTTCATGGCCTGGGTGGATAAAACATCCTGTACTCTATTAAGTAAAGATCACGGAGGCAGGTACTCAGATATAAAATAAAACCATCCTAGAAAACCTCTTCCTCAGCACATACTGCAAATTTTTTTCATAGTATTCTGTCATAAACTATAAAAGATAGAGCAATGGACTAACACACTGTCATATCTCACCTTCAAATCAGCCTCACCGTGCCCTCGTCCAGAGCAGTTACAGAACCTGGGAGCATCTGGGGAGTTCTGTGCACAGGACACCGATGCTCTGGCTCTCCAGGTTGAGGCAAACTTAGCAGCCAAACTTCTATGTGTTGTATTTTTAAAGAGTAACTATTCCTTGCCAGCCCTAGGCTGATCCTTCTCCTCATTTGTCAGCAGTTCACACTCCATCCTGAATCTATCATTTCACAAATGTGTTTACAGACAGGGAAATCTGTTTCCTTTTCTTTTGTGAAGCATGTTAGTGAGGGTACTGGTCTGTGCAGAAAGCTACGTTACTTTGTCTTTATAACATGACATTTCTCTTCTTTTGTTTAAACAGGAATCATCTTCTAGAAACCCTTCATTCACCTGAAAAGAGAGAGGCATTAGCTTCACCAGCACCACTGGAATCCAGCTGCTGCTTTCTTAGTCCTCTGAGATGTGAAGACTTGAGGGACTGCTCTCCCCCAGCTCTGCAAGAACCTCCCCTGAGCTTTTTTCTTCCTCAGAAAAACGCAAAACCTTACTCCAAGGATTCAAGTTCTGGTCTTTCTCCATACAGAAGTAAACAGGGTCGAGTGAAAGCCATACAGAATCTATCTGAGGAACTTGCAGAAAAGATTGAGATGGTAACCAAGAGACTGAATGCAGCAAGCTGGGTTAAGGGCTTTGCTGACAAAACATCGACACAGGCAACTCTGGATCTTTACAAAGAGTCTTCTTCTGTCCCAGAGCCTGAAACATCCAAAGATGAGCAAGACAGGACAATGACTATACAAAAGCTTCTGGATGCCCCAGATCCTGATGAACTACACGTGTCATCAGATAAGGACTTTCATGGACTGGAGAGTAGCCTTGTAGATGGCACAGAGAGAGAAACAGCCCTGGACAGACAGGAGATAGCCACTGCTTTGCCTGGTGGGAGTGCTGTCAGCAAAGAATTACCGTGGATCATTCACAGCTCAGGACAGAGGCATCTCAACGCTGGGGGAGACCCAAGCAACGTATTGCAAGGTAGATCATGTTGACACGATGCAACAATAGAAGTAAGGAAGGAATTATAAACCTAAGCCTCAGTACTTAGAAACCTGTGGATAAGAAGAGCTGTATGGAAGTTAAGTGCTCAGACATAAGTAGGCAGAGAATAGGTGCCAAAGCTTGGGCCATTTCATTTCTACAAAGAGCATATTTATTAAATGCCCTCATTTGTCTTTTTTAAAAGGTTTTCCTGTGAATAAGGGCTCCAGGGTGGCCATAAGTCCGTTGCATGAAAAGCCAATAATCAGCCCAGCCTCTTCATCTCACCGATTCCTCGCTAGAAGGTAAACAAATCCAGATATATTCTTCTCTGTTAAATACACTTCCCACTCACGCGTAGTTTATAAAATGAATAGCACCAATTCAGCCTGGAGCCAGCCCACTCTTTACTCCTTACCCAGGGAATTGCCGAGCAGGCAGATTTTGACACAAAATGTACTAAAAGACGGAATCGCCTGTTTGTGGAGAGCTGGAAGATCAATAGTGAAGGCTCAGCTGGGGTTTTCTGAAGATGTTTTTGACAGATAAGGTCCTGAAGGACATGGTTTAGTGGTGACCTGGTAGTGCTGGGGGAACGGTTGGGCTTGATAATCTGAAAGGTCCTTTCCAACCCAAACGATTCTGTGATTCTAGAGGAGGGGTTTTTTTCGCAGATGCAACCTCCCAGCAGCCTGCGGAGACTGGGAGCCGAGGCGGAGAGGCCCTTCCTCGCTAGTCTGTGGAGGCTTTGCCTTCCCAGCCTTCCACGAAGCGGGGGCAGCCCTTGGGAGGCGAAGGGTCCCGGTTCAGGGGTCGGAGCTGGGGGGGGGAGCTGGGGCCGGGGAGCTGCGGCCGCGGCGTTGCCGGGGCTGACCGCCAGGGGGCGCCGCCTGCCGCGCGCGCCGTTCCGCGTCTGCGGAGCCTCCGCGGGAACCGCGGGAACCGCGGGATGAGCCGCGGGGCTGCAGCGGCCCCCGGGGAGAGCCGCGAGTCTGGAAAGTAACACGGAGCTGGGGCGTCCCTCCCCGCCCCGGTAGAATAAACCCCTCCGTACCCCTCCGTATTTTAACAAACGGCATTGGCAGAAAACAACTTGATGCTCTTTATGAGTACCTGGTTAAAGCTCCACTGAGCTCCTTTTTGCAGGGCATTAAGGAGTGGTTTAATCAACTGGATACTATCAATTCATTTTTAGTAATTCTTTTCACCCACTTTGCCCCAAAAGCATGTGAAAGATTCAGCTCTACAGGGGGTGTGGGGGTGTGTGTAGCAGCACCTACTCATAAACATTTCAGTTCCTCAAACAAGACACGTTGGAGTGAGGCGATTCATATGGAAAACAGGTTTTGAAGCAGGAAGTTTAGCAAAAAGGGATTACATTAATGCAGGTTGTTCTCAGTCGGCCTCCGTTAATTAAATCTTCAATGTAGATGACAGTCAATAGAAAACCCTTTGCCGGAATCTTAGAGAGCAAAGACATCTTCATGTAACTGCCCCAGTCGGGTCATATCTGGTGACAAGGAGGACTATGGAGGGTCCAGCTGGTTCAGACACAACTGGTAACTGCAAACCAGAGCGTGGCCCTGCACAGCCACGAGAAGGACAAAGCCTGGGTCCCCGCAGGGGCCGCACAGCTCCGCAGAGATGTCTTCCCTTAGAGAATAAATCCCCTGAGCCCCAGAAGATTAAATATGACCTGGACAGGCATTACCAAAGAAAGGACATACGTGCAGCAAACTGGCCACTGCGTCCTCAACTTCCTGTCCAGAGTGAAGGGTGGAGGTGTCAGCGCTGCAGGATCCCTGCCCAGGTGGGGATGGTGTGGCTCTGCTTAATGGGCAGTTCCTTAGTGCCCGGCACCGAGCTGGCCACGCCAACCTACCTGCAGTTAAACTGCAGGAAGCTCTCGTGGGAAGAAGAGCAGTTTCAATAACTGAAGGCAGGATATGAGGCACAATATCCTTTCTAATATTGTTTGCAGCTTTACAGTGCAAAGTAAATGAGAGGAAAATGAAAACTGCAGCAATAAGTCCAGACAGCTCAGTTTACCAAAGTTATGAACAGTAATTACTGGAATTACTGAGAGTTAAAGCCCTGTGCTTTGTGTGCTACTACCACGTTCACAAAGCTTGGGCTGATTTCTGCTCTGAGACATCAGTTGCAAGGATTATGGAGCTGTTCTGTCACAGGAGATGGCAAATGTTTAAAACATGAGCACTTGGCACTCAGAGCTGCAGTGGAGAGAGTCAGAGCCGTGTATGCTCTACACCCTGGAGAGCACAGCTACCAGTCTGAGGAAAACGGTGGGGCCCATTACTCTCGACTCGATGCGTGCATGTTTACATGCAGCTCTAATTCACAGTAATGGAAGGTAGGTGCAGAGCCCCCTGAGGTCCTGAGGGAAAATAGTCCCTCAGCTGTAATGGACAAGCATCAGACAAAGTAGAAATAAGACAGATTGCACTGATCTCCTGGGCAGTGCAATTACTGAGAAAGCAAAGCTCCCGTGTGTTTGAGCAGCAGAGTTAAACAAAGTCCTCAGAGCATCACAGGAACAAAAAAACAGAAACGACAATAAAACCTCTCAAACAATAAATGACAACCCTGTTGCAAGTGCCGTTTCAGAAGATGAGGTGAGCTACTTGCAGATAAAATATCACTATATTTAGACGTTAGAAGTGGAAAGTGTTTCTATATTGTGAACGACTCCAGACTCAGCAGTGGGCAGCACACCCCAGTAAGGACAACATGAGTGTCCCGTGATTCAGCTGTTCCTGAAGTTGCTCCAGTATCAATTAATTCATACATCTGCTGAGGGCACACAGTTGTGATCTGATCAGAGAGAAAGCCCCGTGGTAAAGCCCCATGGAGATGTAGTGTGTTAGGGACGTGACTGAGGAACACGCTTCCCAGGGTCATAATTTCTCCTGCCTCAGACACATTTGCACTGTGAGTGCATGAACCTCACACAGGGGAGTGTTAGCAGGGAGTGGAGGGTGCCAGTCTCTTGGCTAGCATGCAAAACTTCACAGGACTTTGCTCACAGGTGGGGATAGCACTGTAGTCCTTGGTAAACCCATGCCTGTGGAGCTCCTCACTGGTGTAGCTAGAGAAAATGTGACAGTAAAAGCAGCTGAATTGGGTCCACACTCTGGTTTCTGCAGTCACCCCCAGTGATAATGTGTTATGAGTCTGCACTTGGCTACAATGGATCTTCTCTTTAAGAGTTTAAACAAAGCCACATGCTAGAAACTGTTTGCTGGCCTCATTCACAAACACAAAACATCCAGTGTTCCAAACTCAGAACTCTTGAACATGATCTTACCCCCAGTCAATTTCGACAGCACAGTTTGGTGTTTACATCTTTAATTATAACCGTGAAAACAGTGACTGATGTTCACGCAAGAAAATCCTGCAGGTGCTTCTTTCCATAAGAAATGTTCCCATTTCACGCACGGCTGCTCTGCTGCCCACAGGGGCGGCGGATGGAGGTTTGTTGCTAATGCAAATGACTCACTGATGGGAATTCTCCAAACTGCCAGGAAAAGTGCAAGCAATTGCAGCCCTGTTTGGAGTCAGTTACCTATAGAAGTGGCTTTCTGTTATGCTCCTGAGAGTCAAAAAGATCATAGCCCTTTTGCCCTAAGTTCAGGTTTGGAGGAGCACTGGTGGGCGGATCCATGCCAATCCAAAGAGCCTCATCTGGGAATCCTGATGGCTTGTGCCCGCTGCAGAGCTGGTTGTGTCAGGAGAGGGGTTGTTGGCCACTCCTGTGTAATCCCAGCATTTCCTGTAGAATCCACACTGACTTCCACTGACACTGGCTGTAGCCTTCCCAGGAAACAGACACAGTTGGATTTGGACCTTGGCAGCAGTCTCTCCAAACAGAAGCAGGCATTTCTCAAGAGCCAAAGGAAACTGCATCATCGGCTAAAAAACCACCCAGCACAAACGCAGAGACAACACTCAGCACATTTGCCTAACAAGTATTAGAACTGCTTTTTAAGAAATCTGTCATTTTTTGAAGTAATGTCTTTCTCTCTCATCCACCTTTGCTCCCACTTCCTGAAGACAACATCCAAGACGTGTTAGTGGAAGCTGTTCTAATCATTTTAGCAGTTTCTGGGTCATGAAAAACAAAGAAAAGCTTATTAACAAGAAAAAAATGAAATAAGATTTCCCTAAGCTGATTGCTGATTAAAAAGAAAAAAAAATATCCACGTGCTTTTTTTTTGTATAAAAAAGAAAACATCTGTCACCAGTTGAGTGTTCAGTGCCTCAGTGTCCCCACGAGTTTCAGCCAAGGTGTGATCAATAAATGCCCATTTTCACACCTTCCTTCCTAATCTTTTTAGTTAAGCTCAGATTGTTACAGATCAAAACCAAGTAAAACCAGTTAGCTGAGATCTTCTTCAGGACCGTGGGCCTTGGTGCTGACACTGCTTTGGAGTATTAAAATGTATATATCCATAACAAATGTTAGCTGGGCTACAGCCATGCTCAGCACAGGTCCCAGAAACACTGGAACAGGGATCAGTACTTTGTGTTTCTCAAAAGATTTCAGATAACTTTGCCAAGATCTGCCAGAGCTAGATTGTGCAACCAAGTCCTAACAATGGCACGGATTGTACAGTGCAGCCCTCATAAATTACACTTCAGAACTGCAAGGCTGTTGTTTCTGTTTGCCACCAGGCTGAGAAACATCCAGCTCCTCCAGAGCAGTGATTAGAGTAGGTAAAGACAAGTGGTGGTGGCTTTCCTGACAGCGTCAAGGTATGAGAAAGGGGATTTTGTACCTTGACAGATATGACTTTTCAGTGGGTCTTTTGTTTCCATTTAACAAAATTTAATAAATGATAGCTTTGTTAAAAAGAAATAACTATTTTTTTTTAGTTCAAAAGACTGCTTATATGCATGCATGAGCTCAAAAACTCTCAAGTAATTGTTGTTTCCTTGGCACAGTCTGCAGAGAGAACTCACAGCTCAGAGGGATCACTGCTGTTGTGGGACTATTTTGAAAGCTCAGAATCAAGAGGAAGTTGCCACCCAGACTCCCAGAGAGAGCCTGAGGACACCAGACGGCCTCCGGTTACAGCTCTCTGCTGCTCTGAGCCCTGGAGCTGAGACTCACTACGATGGTTCTGAGCAGGATATCGGTAAGGTGGCATTTCCCCAAGTGTCAGCCAAGGTACTCCCTATGCAAAAAGAATGAACAGTCTTGCAAAAGAATCAACAGCCCTTCACTGCAAGCAGACTCTGCTAATGGTTCTGACAAGGGCTGGAAAAATTTCTAGGGTGAGGGTGAATTTCAGATAGCTGGTTTACACTCCAGATGTCGAAGGTGAAGAATGAATATGTGAAAAAAATGTCCCTTCATGTCCAATTTAAGAGATACACCCCACTAAGAATACAATAGGAACACTTTGCCTTTTCTGTGCAGAGCTGCGCTGTCTCGCAGTGTGAACTCACCCGAGCATCATCACCTCGCAGGATGTTCCTGTGCTGAGTGACACTGGGACAGCTACAGACAGCCCCGATGGAATAAACCCCATTCATTCAGCTCAGAGACATTTTCAGCACCTTGCAGCTTCATCTGAAGGTCTCGAGCAGCCTTGTAATTAATTCTTCATAATTAGCACATCAGATAAGTGTGGGATATTATCCTACTTGTACAGCAAAAAACATCAAGGCACAGAACATTTACAGGGGTTAAGGAAGGCTGAAGGAAGAGATCTGCTTGAGGACCCTGAAGGGCTGGCCAAGGCGGGGGTGGGGTTCAGGGCATCACCACCTCTGCTCAGAACAAATGTTTGCATAGAAACAAAGGGAAGTTTGTGGCCGAAAGGGTTAAATGGCAAACAGTCACATGCAGGCCGCTCTGTCTGAAGAGGTCTCTGCTTGCTTCCACCAAACAGTAGCAGATGGTGCATTGTTTTAAGGGCTTTTCCGAGACAAAAGAACAAGATCAGATAACCTTTCCTCAAAGAGGGTACTTACAAAAAGCCTTTCCTCTTATTAAGGATTCTTCATTGTTTTTCCCACAAAATTTTATACATAATATTGGATTTTGAGGTGGTGGAGAAGCCAGCATTGTTTACTGTGCTTCTCCCCACCCCCCAGAGACTAGGAGGGTATCTTACATGATTGGACAGAAAGTCTGTTGTCTGGAGTGTTTACCATAAGCAGAAGACATTGTATTTATTTCATATTAATAACTAAGGGCTCCAATTCTGGAAGCTATCTGGCAGAAAGGCCCTGACATCCACTATTTAGAAGATGACCACTGGGAACTGCTGCTTGGTGTCTCTGTCGGGAGAACCCTTTACCTGACCATTTGCAAGGGCTGACATCATTTGAGGGAGCTCAAGCCCTAGGTTTGACTGTAGGCCAGCAGTTCCACTCCGGGCCATGTTGCTGCAGATGAGGCACAGAACTGTCATTCTGAAGACAATGTGGGTTTGAAATATGGGTCACAAGTGGATCTGTTCACCACTCTTCTCAGGAACAAGGCATTCAGACCTGAGGCTGTATTGTCTGCTGTAAGGCATCACACCAGCAGTTGATTCTGTTCTCTTTCAGAGAACACAGAAGTCACCACATGCAGCATAATGATGTGCAATTAAACAACTGCTTCAAAACATAAATATTTACCTTTAAATGATGCAGGCATCACCTAACCACTAATTGCTAAGCCAAAGAGATGAAAAAAACTCTGTAGTAAGCATACTTGGCAAAATAATAAGTTTCATTTTTGAACATAATAAAGCACAGCAGAAGCAGCAGATATTCACAGAATATTTGTAACTATCTGCTACCTGGAGGAAGACAGTGAACTTGTCCTGAATTGTTGATTTTTCTTTTTAAACACAGCCAGTATAAAATCCAGAATTGCAAATGCCATAAGCACACACTGGGATGAACACAAATCATCACCACAGGCGCCACTGGAAAGTATTTCCCATAGCTCTTACATGCATTTCTCATCAGTTTAGGCACAAAACTTGGTACAACCAAGTGAGCTGATGAGGAAGTGGTTTGTACATTCCGTTTGTCTCAGAGACACCTCTACAGATGATCTTTCCATCATGCCACCCAGACCACCAGGTCTTTTCCACAGAGAGCTGAGAAGATGAGCTCTATGTTCCCCGATACTGCAGCACACCCTCTGAATACAGCCCAGAGTACCCAATGACCTGCACTGCTATTAAATAAGGGAACTAGGTGATTTAAAAAACCACATTGCTTGTGCCCTTTGCTACAGCCTTGTGGTTGGACTGTGAGTCAGGCTGGACTAAATGAGCCAGAAAGCTCATTTCATCGGGCCAGACGTCTGTTTCCTTTTTTGTATTTGAGAGATAACAAAGTTTAAGATGAAAGAAAATATAAAAAAAAAAAAAAAAAAGAATTTTCTAAACGTTGAAGCTTAAACACGTCTACTAGTTTCAAGTAATACGCATTAGGGGAGTAAATGGAATGCTCTCCATTATTCTTAAAATGCAAAATTTTAACCTGGATTACAAAGAAAATATTTTTACATGTAACATCTTTCCCCTCTACTGCTGATTGACATATTCTCTGACATCGCTAGAGGGAGCTGCCTTCTCGCTTCTAGCAGAGAGAGCCGTGACTAAATGAGTGGAATCAGCACAGACGTGTAACAACAGCACGGTTTCAGCTAATTGCCCTCCGACCGGTAGTTTTAAGATAAGACAACTCTTCGTGTTTTGCTTCAAAATCCTAGACTGCCTTTTGTATTTTACAAAGCTTCTGCCTGGTGAGGCTTCAGTCAGCTCCATCATCAGCTTTCAAACACCTCTGCAGCGATGGCAGTGCTGCAGCATAGCGTGCTGCTTGACTCTGTGACAGGCAACACGGGAATCGCTCTTCAGAATTGCCCTCTCTTCCTTCGACACCAGTTTTCTTCCTCTGAAATACTTTCCTTACACAGGCTCCATTTACATTGCTTATTAGCTGGCTGATAAATCATCCCATAGCCTGTGTGGGCACAAGAATTCAGGACTTTGTTCCTCTTGAAGCTACTATCCCATAGTGTGCTGTTACTTGTAAAAAATCCCCGCAGAGCATGTGGACACACGTGTGCATCTCTTCCATCTTTGCCAACAGGCTGCAGCAAGTGTCGTGGGTTGGGGGAATTTAGTGTAATTGATAAGCAATAGAAGGAACATTCCATAGAAATCTGGAGGTTTGGTTAGGTCCAGATTCTGGCCCAGCTCTCTCTAGCCTGCAGCAAAAGCTGCTCTGCTGCTCTGGATGTAACGTGCCACACGTGGAAGGGGCAGCAGCAGGGTGAGGTATTGCCATGTGCTGCAACATCTGGCTGGAAGCTGAACTCTGACCAACCCTCTGCACCAGAGGATTTAGATATAAACACAAAATATGTGGAGGAGAGGAGCAGCACAGGCCACATTAATCCCCTTGTTCAGCAAGCAGCTACTCTTCAATGACAAGTGGGATACCAGACGTATTTATAGAGAAAAAAACTGATTCAGTAGGCATGTAAATACAGATTCTCCAAGGCACTCAAGAATTTAGATCAGCTCATTGATATTCCTGGGTAAACAAGTACAGTCTTCAAGTTTAGAGTGTCTTGCTTAGGGATTGCTCGTGGCTGAAGAAGGGCCGACCAGCCATCCTCTTTGCCTGGGCTGTGGTCTCAGCTGTGATAAGGAGTTAGCCAACCTCTTTTCTGTATCTCTCTTTACCTGCCATCACTACAGCTCAGTTCCTGCCTGTTAACAAAGTCCTGAAATGCCTGGGTGGTATTTCACCCATCCCTTCCTTTACCTGAAGAACAGCCTAACATAATAAAGCAATTAAGCTAGCACAGTGATTTTAAGAGGGGAAGGATTGCCCTGACCTGGGTGTCAAATGGGTCAATGCCTTCTGGATCTGTTGCTCCATTCCACAGCAGCAGCATTTCAAGACTCTTTACACCCCATCTTCATAGTCTCCCAGGCAATAATGTAGTCAAAGTTGTGCTTACATCTGAAGTATTTTTGGAATAACTGGTTTGGACTGATTGCTGACATGGGCAGAAAGAGAAAAAGCTGTCCTTGAGTAAAGCAGCAGTAAGTGCTTCTGCCTAGCTTCAAGTGATTAGAAAAATGAGACTTTTAGCCCAGCTTCTTTAATTATATGTCACAGAGATTCTACAGGGCTTTGCTGAGATTCTGCAGGTGCAGCGGAAAGTGATTTAATAAATAGCATTTTTTTTTAAAAAGACAGAGTGTATGTACATTGAAGCTCTCTGGGTATGCAGTAAAATGCCATTCATCATAACATAAGAGGATGTGAAGTTTAGCCAGATGATATTTTCTTTAATGCAGGATTTTGCAACACAATAAATGCATCTGAAAATAGCCGCAATTAGGAATATTATTTTCAAAGGGAGTGAAAACAGATCAGGACAAACTTCTTATTCCCTTTGACATCAATACCACTGGTCAGTCTTTGAGCAGAACGACAAGAACATTGTTTAGTTTGAGGCACAAACTGAAAACACTTGTCAGTCTTAAACAATATCCTAATAGATCACCATACTTCAGAATGGCCCAGGTATTAGTATTAAAAGCTACCCAGACAACTTATCATGAATAAATTTAGCTTATAAATTTTATTTTTGTCGGGTTTTCTTTTTATAAAATGACCTTATTTGTTAGCATTGAAGGCAGCATCCTCTTCTGGCTTCTGAAAGTGATGAGCTGCCTGTATACCCACTGAAGAACTTCACTTGTCTTTTTTCTGTTACATTGCCTAAAACCAGTAACAAAACTTCCCATAGAAACAACAGCTCTTTCACCACGGGATTTTCCAAAGTATACAATTTCACAAAATCATCTTTGGTAACCATAAGCATTAAAGAGTCTGAATCAGTCCTCAAAATTAGAAAGATCAGGGTAAACACAGAATTAGTTTTTAAAGGATAAACTCTTTATTGGACATGTGATTTCTAGGTAATTCCGTATAATTTTGCCTGTCCAAACAACCCTTCAGAACCAGGAAATATGCATTACCAAAATAAAAGATGAGATTTTCATCCAGACTCTTAACTCTGAAAAGTAGGGGGTTAAGAAAAGCCTCCTGTAGTAGCACTGCAAGAGGTAAATTAAATTTGCAGTCAAGCTGTTTATAAAAACACAGCAGCATTCTAATAGAAAATCTGCATCAGGCTTGAAGCATTAACATTTTATTTTGCTCACATCCACTTAAACACAAAGAGCATCCTGGCATGCAAAGAAGCCACATCCCTGCTCCTTCCATGTTAAAGATCCTTCAGCATTTAAAGCAAAACCAAACCTTGCATGTCATGGGCTTATCCTGGGGTAATTTGGATTCAGGCGAGCAGGGTAGGGACACAGCTTTTGTCTCAAGTTTCCAAGTCAAACCTATTTCTATTTATGACCCACACTTCAATTCATTTTTGACTCTGGTTGCTGTGACAGTGGCACAGCACAGAGTAAACACGCAACCTGTTTGCATAAGCTCAGCAATTCATCTGAGAAGCTCAAAGCAGCCAAGAGGTAAACATTACATCACCTACGCTGTGAAAGACAGACGGGGGTGTTACAGTAAGGAAGTAGCACTGAAATAGGTCCACCTGGAACAAGAGTTGTTGCCCCTACTTAAAAGCAAAAGCGTTTTGTCACCCCTGTGACAAAAGAGAGAAATCAAGCCTGCACCTCGTACAGGGAGAAGCTGCAAGACAGAGGAGGGGGCACACGCAATGCTGCTAGAGAGGGGACCAGGTTGGGAAGCTTTTCTTCTCTCATAACTAGTGGGTCTGACCCTGTTGGAGCAGTGAAGGAGCCGTGCGAACAAAAGTGACCATAATCCATGCTCTGGACCTCAGTCTTAGGATGGGAATTGCCCCCCAGTCCTTCTCCTTGACATAGGCCCTCCTGAGACCTACCCTTCCTCCAGGTAGGATGTAGTCCTACCTATATCCCTTGACAAGATGTAGGTAGTGACACTGTCCTTCTTCGAGTGTTGTAGAAGTAGTAAATGTATGCAGAGAAGTTATCCCAGGAATAAAGGCAGATGTCAGATTTGGGAGGCTTCCAAATAATAGGCCCATGGGGGATTCCAGAGGAAAACACAGTTAGGAACAATGTGCACATCCCCCTTTCCCTTTTGGGGATCCCTTGTCTGTGTATAGGACTTAGGCATGTTTTGAGAAAGTACAGTCAGGCCTGAAATGCTTCAATGAAAGCTGAGAAGGAGACGCCCTGGGAGCTCATTGAAAATGCTGTTAGATTATCTGACTCTTCAGCGGGCACCTATGAGATGGAGCATGGACTTTTAAAATTTCTTTTTGTTTGTTTTAATTAAGAAATGGTGACTATTAACATTTATTCCTAATTTTTCTGCAGGCGAGGGAGACCCTCACTACACAGCACCAGAAGAGAAACACAGAAGCCACCTAAACAATTTGAGGCAAACCTCCCTGCTCCTGGCTCACAAACTGAAGGTACAACGAGCAACTTATGCAACAAGCAAAGAGCAAGCCCCCTTCTGCTAGCCCAGGTGGAAAGGTGACAGCTACCTCCAGATTCAGGTGTAGTCAGTGACCATCAATTGCCATCAGCTGACTCTGCAGCAGGTTTATAAGCCCCAGGTAGCCATAAAGGAGAGGTGCCACCCCTCATTTGCTCTTTGGAGATCTCTTTCTAGTACTGGTGGGCAAGAACACATTGCTCTGATGCAGCCAAAGCAAGCATTGGTACTGCCTTGCAAAGGGGGTGGGATGAGAGAGGGGATGGCTGCATGATACCTGTGCTGCCTTCTTGTGGAGTTTGCTGCCCTTTGTCCCCCAGTTCTGAGGAATCACATGACTTAGTTAAATATATGATCTATAGCATGTTGTTCCCTAATGCAGGTCCATCAGCTCCAGCAGAAAGAGCAGCTCACAGTGCTGAGGGAGAAAGCAAAGCTAGAGGTTCAGGAAAGCCAGAGGTTTTTGAGTGAGCTGCTTCAGCACAGTTCAGAGGTAAGTGATCACTTCAGATCCTGTATTACTGATTCTGGGTTCAGCAAAGTGTTCCTCCCCACTGTTGTTTTTTTTTCATTTGGAGTCTCTTAATCAAAAGGTGGTTTTAAACTGATAAAAATTGTAGATCAGGGTAACCCTGTGGAAGTGCCCCAGTCTCTCAGGTAATAGAATCCCTTAAGGCTGCATTTGGACTGTGGACCTGAAAACACTTGGGTGCTACAGCTTTTGGTGCCTGTGGCTGCTTTTGCTGTAAAATCAAGAGGATTTTTAACTCCTTCAGAGGTAGCTACTGTGATACTTGCTCAGATGTGAGATGTGACATACTAATCTGGACTAAAAAGTATTTGTGGCTTACCTTCCAGCCTCAGCTTCTGAAGTCAGCTACAAGCAAAATAAGAAATTAGCCCCACACTCATAAACACAAGCTCAGACCTCACGTGCAATTCCAAACTCTCCTTAGATCATTGAGATAATTTGCTTTGAAGGATAGTTTAACTCAATTAATATCTTCAATATGTTTTAAAAACTTGGATGGAAGTGATCTCTGTATACTTTTTTAAAGCAGTTAAGATTAGCACAGTACCTTGACTGCAATGAGAGCAGCTTTAAACACACAACTGTTTGTGAGCTGTTACACTGCCTTCCTTCCATATGCCCACACAGTTATTTCACCCTCTGTAGTAACCTGACTCTCTAGGAATTATTGGCATATGAAAAGCATTGTCTACAATGAAGGACTTTCCCAAGAAGATGAGGGAAGCTTAGAAGTTCTGCTTTTCAAATAGATCATTCAAGGCTACAGACAATTTCTGTGTTTGCAGAAGTGCAGTTATCCTTCTGTGCCAAGACTGGACCGTGTAGAGCAGACATGGAGTGGATGCCAACTGGAAGGTGACAATACCTCTGGCAGGTACAGAAGGCAGTGCACAACAAGGCACAAAGGGTGGCTTAGCCTGTGCTTTGGCTTTACAAATGACTTGGGGCATGAAAGCATTTGCACTGTGTTGTTTCTAAAAAGGATGTTCATTTCAAGTCCTTTAAGAACAGTTTACGTGGCCACCCCATTCTTTAACTATATTTGAACCATTTTATTCATTCAAATCTCTGCTGTGGAGTATCTATCCATATTTGTACTACAGTCTTCCCACTCTGATCTATACCCAAACCATGGTTTAAACATGTTCCCAAGGTTGGGGGAGACTGCAGTTTTTTTTCAGAAGGTAGAAGCCCTTTTGAAACTTATGGGGAAAACACAATTTTCCTCATTTTGCTTTACCATCCCACACGTTGGCATGAACACAAATATTGTATATGCAGATTTTTATGTTCATAGATTAAAGATCTGAGAATCACTTCTAGAGTCTTATGGCTACAAGTACCAGAAACACCCATGTTTGCACAGGTAAAACTTCCAATATTGCATAAAAATGAACACAGTGCTAGTTTGAAATAGATTTGACTTCCATAGAGGACTTTGCTATGAAGGCTAGGAATTGCTAGAGTATCTCTGACAGCAGGAAGAACATATTTTCTTTCTTACCTTCAGTAATCGAGAGATGCACTCACTGAAACAATCTGCATTGAAGATGGAAGGAGATCACAGTCCAGTGGATCCCAAAATAGCAGGAGAAGGAAAAGCCCTGGGCAGAAGATGTTCATATTGCTCAGTGCTCAGAGGTGAATCTTAGGAGTTGAGTTATTTATGCTATTTATCATCTTTCCCCTTCCCCCCCCCTTTTTTTCTTTTAACCTGTTTATCATGATTTTTTATTTTAACCTCTTTATCATGATTTCAGCTAAAAGTGAGGTCAGTGTTCACCCCTTGCTCCTGTAAGTGAACGGCTGTGGGGTGACCCCTCCTGAGGGCCCTGCAAGGGCCCAGCTTCTGAGTCTTTGCACCTTGAACTTGTGTATTGTGGGAACCATTTTGGGGGACTTATTTTTTCCTTCTGTTACAGATAAATATTGGACTTAGGGTAACTTAAATCTTCTCCTCAGGATCCTTGTCAGCAGAGCGTGACCAGCAAACCTCAGATCAGTTGTCACCTCTGGTGAATTCTCCCCACGGAGAGGCCTGTGCAGGGGCTGACTCTGGAGCGAGCAGTGAACGGACCAGCTCTGACAGCCAGGTCACAGCAGCTCTCCTACTACTGAGGGGTGTTTGGGATTGGGGGGGGAATTTTTTTTGGCTTTTAGACCCTGCATTGAAGTCAACATCTTGGCGATAATCACAATGCTCTGCTCTGTCCCCAGTGGAGTGAAGTCGGCCGGCACTATGGGGGCTCCAGCACCTTCTGCTCTTTCAGCTTGGCCATGGTGGAGCAGTGTCTGAAGGGGGAAGAGCTGCGAGCTCGACATCAGGCTGCTCTTCTTAAGCTCCGTGAAAAAGCTCTCGAAGAGAAAGCCAGGGCTGAGCTGGCCTGGCTGGGCCACCAGAAACGGTGAGGGGGAGACACTGAGGGGGGACACCAGGCCTGCCCTGAGGGGGATAGGTCCTTCAGCAGGAGGTGGAGGTGCTGCTGCCTGCCCAAGGGAATGAAAACTCTCCTGGCTCAAGAAGAGCAAATACACACCCCTGATGAAGTAGGAGAGGAGTCTGCACAGTTTTGATCATTCCAGAGCACAGCTGAGCTTCCTGCTCCAGCATCCCTCCGGTGTGTGTTTACAAAGGCCGGTAGTGAAAGGATGAGGGGTAATGGGTTTAATTTAGGAGGGGATTTAGATTAGAAATAAGGAGGAAGTTCTTTACCACGAGAGTGGTGGAGCACTGGAACAGGTTGCCCAAGAAGGTGGTTGAGGCTCCATCCATGGAGACATTCAAGGTGGGGCTTGACAAAGCTCTGAACAACCTGCTCTAGTTGAGGATGTCCCTGCTCTCAGTGGGGGGTTGGACCAGATGAGCTCTAGAGGTCCCTTCCAACCCAGACATTTCTGTGTTTCTATGTGTGTGGGCTGAGGCGCAGTTGGGGCTGGTGTGAGACCCCTTCATGTGAGGTGTCCCTCAGCACTGACTGGGCTGAGACACTGAGGTGCAGTTTGAACCCCCTGGGACATGGTGTCCCTCACCAGTTGGTGCTGGGTGCTCAGGAAATTCTGGCTGCTTCAGGAGATGTCCCCAAAGTCAAGCAGAACTTTCTGCAGAGCCTTCCACAGCTACTTCTGCTTTTACAGCTGCTTTGAGAGGAGCTTTGCTCCTATTTCTGGCATTGTTTTCTGAAGAGCATTAAATTAATGGTATTTAATTATCCAATTGTGATCCCCATCATTCTCTGGTCTTCAGCTGTCTGGAAAACCTGCAGGATAGTAAGGGAGCCTCTGCCATGGCTGCAAAGCAGCACAAAATCCTAATGGAGCTGAAACAGGAGCAGGTAAATACTTCAGCAAGAGGAGCTGGATTTCACCTTACAAACAGTGGGAGGATGCAGCACAGGGAGGTGCCTGGAGCTGCTGGGCTTGGTTTGCTTGCTTAAAAAAAAAAAAGGTAACATACATTATTCTGCTCTGCATTGTGAGGTGGGGTTTTTTGGTGCCAAAAGCAGCAGACTGTAAATCTTGGAAAAGAAAGCATTTATTTTTTTCAATGCGACTTCACTGTTACTGTGGATTTCTCTTTGTGCCACAACAAGCAGGTCATATAATGTAGGTTTTCACTGACTTGTGCAGATTTATGCTTTTGATGTTGAAATATATTAAATCTGACAGCTAATTTTATAGTTCTCCCATTACTGAGAGTAATGCTGTGTTCATAATTACACTTAGTAGTCAGAAAATTTCTGTCCTACTCTTATGCACAAGCCTTTCCTTTACTTCAGGGAATTTCTATGTAAACAGTGTGCAAACTACAAACATCCTGTAAATTTTGAATAACCTGAAGATAATTTGTTTCCAAAGGTCTTGCCTCAGACACACCATCTCTCAGGCAGTGGAATATCCCTTTACCTGTCAGTAGTTTTCACAGGTAACCCCTGGTCAGCATTAGCAAAAAATAAAAGTGCAAAATTTTTTTTACAGAAATAGAGGAATAAAACCTGCATATTAAATTTTCAGGGTGTTTTGTGTTGCCCTATATTAAGAAATACTATGCATCTTCTAAAGTAGGTCTCTTCCCTCTCTTGGCTCTTACACCTTTCTTTTTCTGTTCTGCATAGGCAGAAATCCAGCACCTGCAAAACATCTACAGGGCAGCCCATCAAGAAAGAAAGCTTTTATTAAAGCAGCAAAGAGAAATCTTAAAGATGCAGCATTTGACAGCCCAACTCCAGGAAAAGATGCGTAATTTGTCTGGGAAGCAAGAGTTGTTGTCACAGTCACTAGATGTCTCGGTGGGTGTTTTGAGTGGGTAATACCTGAAGTAAGAGCTGATACTCCAGCTAAGGAACCCAGGTGAAACTGTGTTACCTTTTTCCTCTTAGCTTACAAGGAGCCCAGCAACTGAAGAAGCAATAAAGCTGGAGACAATGAGACTTGTTTCTAGCCCCAAGTTATACTCCTCTTCAGCAGAGTCTACAGCTCACCCAGAAAGGCCTGATCTGGCATGGAATAGAGAGGGTTGTGTTCAGCTAAAGAATGAACAAAGCAAGAACTATGAGGGGTAAGTATGTGGTCCTTTCCACAGTGATAGCTGAAGACCAGAACAAAACCAGTGGATAAAATGGAAGCAGTTGTGTCCTAGGTAGCTGTGTGAACTTTTAAATACTGCCAAGAGGGAGTTGTGTAAGTTCTGAAAACCTGTGTATTCAAGCAGTTGATGCATCAAGATCACTGCTTATCTTTCTGATCAATATTGCCTCCCTGTTTATTTCTGTCCTCCAGACGCCTACAATGGTAAGTTCCTCAGGGCAGGGACCAGCTTATGGAAAGCTATGTGAACAGCATCAAGTAAATTCAAGTAACTGGATCCATACTTGGAGATCCTCTCCATACCATCTACTAAATTCTACAAGTAGAATACATTTCTCACTTCAATATATCAGTAAGAAATGGTGTATTTATTTCAGATATTCCCATTCTTTTAAAAAGAAGTCTCCTTCTGTGCAGAGGGAAAGTGTTTTAAGGGAAATCTTGAATTTAAACAAAGTTGTTTGAGTCAGTATTTACACCAACTATTTAGCAGGGACTCTTCTGATGTTAAAATAAATTAAAAAAAAAAATACTCGTGGTGGTTACAGGGAGTTACGTTATAATCTCAGTACTTCTGTACTATTTAATTGTGTGCAAGAGATGGAGTAATATCTGTTCTGCAGGCAGCAGTGCTTTCGTTAGAATGTCTCCATGCTCCTGTGTTGTGTCACAATGCTCTGGGCTTGAAAAATGCCAATCTTTGCAAGCTTTATATATAAGTTTTAAGCTCCACTTTTTGTGCAAGCAGGTAAGCATATTTTACTATGATTACCTGCACTATAAAACCTCAAGGTGTGTTAGATATCTAAGTCTGTGGGACTGAGGTCTGTCACTGCAATGTTAGAAGCAACTGTAGCTTTGACATCAGGCCTGGGCAAGGTAATTTGCATAGCACTAATAACCAGGATGGCTTTTAATGATGCCACACAACTGCTAATGATAATTCACATTTTCATGATGGCTTTTATGTGCAAACTCAAAACACTCTGCAACTATATATTAATTAGACTTCAAAACATCCATACAGAATGAGTAGAAGTGTATTGATTTAATTGGTGAAATTCACTCCTTTGTCATCCTCTGGCTCTAGACCTGCATTGCCACTTAACCCCTCAGAGCAGGCTTGTGTTTCACTTAGGATTTAACCACGGAAGGCTTTTGTACTACACAGGGCTTAATTTTATGCTTAAACTGAAGTGCAGAGGTGTCATGCAGAACACCCCCAGTCAGTGGGATTCAGGAGTTCAGTCAGGCTGTTCTGTATCTCCTTTGCTTCCTGCTGAGCAGGACAGATGAGGACCCAGGAGTATCCACGCTGCTCAGAACAGCCTTCCAAAGCAGGGTCAGATAAATAAAAACCTAGTTTGCTTAAAAAAATAAGAGAAAAAAACAAAAGCAGTTAAAAACAAATATTTATCTATATGAATTAAAAAAACCCTTCCTTCAGTGTTACCCAGACCTTTAGCAGACTGGTGAGTCAGGTTTGTGCATTTACTTAAGTCCCCACAGGGAAAGGCTTTCAAATAAATCCCTGCATGGAATGGATCTATAATTCATGGTATTATTGATTACAAGTCACAGAAATCTTTAAAAGGTTTCTTGGCTGTGCTTTCACTTCTTATTAGTGACTAGCCTGCTCATAGGAGAACAGTGAATATTGGCATTGGCCTAGAGCAGACAGGGCCTGGTGGAACTCATGATGTGCCCAAGTTCTGGCTGTGTAGATGTGTGTATACACATCTACAGCTCTCTCCTGTGTAAGAGTGCAGAGTGGTAATTCTGCTCTCTATCCACCATGCAGGTATGTTCAGCTCTTGTACTGGTCATTAATAAGCAGGGCTGGAAGGGGATGGAAAGGACTGGGCAATACTCTTAAAAATGAAAGCAAACTGAAATAACTAAATTACCACCATGCAGAAAAAACTGCTGCTTTGGGGTTTTATTAATGGGTGTTAAATACTAGAAACAAGGAATATAAAACTGGTGATAACTATAAATGGATACACTTTTAGCTAAAAATTGTGAATGTATCTTCTGATTAGGGTTACTTAATTTGAATTCCCTGATGTTAGTGATGCTGAATATTCTGTAGGCCTGCTTTTTTCACATTGGAAAAAAAAAAATTTGAAAAGGGCTGTAGCTTCTGGACACTAGAATAATTTTAATATTATGCAATTCAATAATATTTCACTTTTTAAACTGTCATTGGGATTTTTTTTTTACAACAAAACCAAACCCAAACACCCATAAGCAGATGACTGCTTTTTCTGGACAGAATAACTTACTCAACTGTGTATTCTAGAACCTGTACCATGAACAGAAAAGCCTGGGAGTGTGAATTGTGTTGCCTCGTGCTTGTGCAGTGAGGAGACCATCTAGAAAGTTCAAAGTCACCCTCACAACCAGTATCTGATGTCCCAAATGTCCATAAAGTTGTGATGCTATATTTTAAGTGGAAAATGTAAGGAGATCTGTTAGAATCTGATGCCATATGCTTGACTATCATTATTGATATGATTGATATTATATTACTATTGATGCATGGGTTCAGACTTTGACCCTGGGTTTGCCTCTTCAGTGCTGATGATTTCTTCAGTCTCCTCCTGTTCTTGTCTATGAAGATTAGAAACCTGACTGTATAAAATACAGTATGAAGTGAGAGGGAGGGGAATGGAGAAATAAATGCACTATTCAGAGTGTTTCTGGCTTTATTAATTTGCTGGTTTATAAACAGATGTGCATGTGAGCACTCTTCTGGTAGTGCTTGATAGTACCTGTAGCACTTAATTCATACCTTTATTGGCTTCATATAGATTTTTCATGATTAACTTGAACACAAAACTAACTCCCAAACATTAATTCCTTGTCTGTTTACAGCTTTTCTGCTGAGAACAAGAAAATGCTTGAAAGATACCAGGAACTGGCAGAGGAGTCCCTGGGTTTGGAGCAATCCCTTGGTGTACAAGGTCCTGATGCATCTGAAATGGTGGCCGAGAAAGTGTGTTGTGATACCAGTCAAATCACAGGCTCTGTCTTTAATCTTAAAGATTCCAAAAACACAGATACCCAATAGAGAAGACAGTTTGTGACCACCCACAGTGAACAACTTAGGGTGGAAACTGAAGTCTCAACTGTTCTTTGGAGTGGCTCAAATGCTCTTTCAGAAGAGGACTGTCAAGTTAACTAGCCCATGAGAGAGAACTTGTGATGCTGATCTGTTCCTTGGTTACCTCCAGCCTGGGCTTTGGTACCAGTGTATGTTGAGAGCTAGCAAGAAGGTGTATCAGGAGTGTAAGTGGTTTGTGTTGAGGTAGCAGCTGCAGAGAGGAGGAAAGACTGTAGGAATTTCTGGAAAGGGGCTTTGCAGTTGCTGCGTGTAACTGGATGATAGTCAGGCAATGCCTGGAGAAATAGTCATGGGTCCTTTTGGCTTCTGTTGGTGTGACAAGGAATGGGTAGGACACAACTAAGTCAAACGATAAATATCTTTAAGCCTTTTTGACTGAGGTAAACAAAAATATTTCAGCAGTGGAGACACTGTAACTTAATGTTGTACCTTTCAGAGCTTAATGTTCAGGATCACGTTTCATTACCTCTGGAACACACAGATTCAGCTAGGATGGAAGAGCCTATATCCACCACACCTACTGCAAGAGAGAGCAGAAAGCATGTATTTCTGGTAAGGATCACCTCGGGAATTCAATTCCTGCCAATAGAAAGGGTGCCCCAGGTTATATTTGCCTTCAGACAGGACCAGCAGAAGACTCATTTGGTAGTTAGGAACAGCAAGTAGAAATCAGTCTTGTGTGTTGATTATGTGCACATCAGCTGAAGACTATATTTTGACAGGGGCTGGTTTACCACAACTTTCCCATCCCTTCCATTTTCTCTGTGCATAACTGGTGACAATGTGTTTATCATCTCCTATAAGTGCTGTGCTGCTCCAGGAGAAACTAAACCTGTCCATGGAGCAGCAAACTACGATTTGCCCATACCAGCTGCAGAAACCAGTCCCTTTCCCGTGTCCTGTGCAGCCCCAACGTGGGGATGTGTGTACAGGAATCCGTATGCGCTTAGATATCTTAGTGTGAAGATGTAGATTTAATCTCTTATCTCTTAACCATTTTTTGTGCCCATCTGCCAACTCTGTCTCACTTACATCCTAGGAATCTGTGAAGGAAGAAAAGGCACTTCTTACAAACCTGAAGACAGATCCTGAAGACAATGAAGATATTAATCCGTGTGACAGCAAGTTCACAGTGAAAGGCTTGGGGGTGCTTTCTACTTTGTGTAACTTATGCCTGGTTCAGGCAGAAAATACTCTTCAAGGAACTGGTAAATCATATTTAATGCTATTATGTCTAATCTGTTTCGACCACTTCAATCAAGTGTTAATCCAGACAGAGAGAGAGGGACAATCTTCTCATTTATTACCGAAGTGTCTTGCTCACTGCACCCAATATATAAATCACTTCTAGGCAAGATGGAGATCTCTCAAAGGTTTATTATGAGATATGATTACACAGCTTCCTGAGAACAAAATCATAACTTACTCTGATTGTATCATTAACAATTTACTCTCTTCTGAGGCATTTTAAAAAATAATTTAAGGATGTTCTTTTTTTAAAAGAACATAGATCAGTTGAAGATAGACTTAAACAGGACATGCTGGAGTTATTTTTGTTTCCAGGTTTTATTGTCAGATAATATTTCTTAATCTAAGTAAGATGTATGAAAAAATAAAACTGGACTGAACTAATACAGATCTCAATGAAAATCCTGCATTCGGACTCTTCTGCTCAGCTACACTGGACACTATTATATTTGTGGTTTTGCTACAGTATGGAGTTCCTCACCTTGGAGAAGTCTGCAATTTTTTTGGTACAATGTTATTAAAAATAGTCCTGATTTTGGCTGTATATTTGATGCTACTGTCTTCTAAATGCAATTTACATCTGAGGATGACTGGATTTGAATCCTAAGTTACCTGTCATAACATCTTCTATTTTTTTTTTCTGAAATGCTAACTTTAAAATACTCTTTTATATGTTCCAGTTAAAGAAATGGAAACACCTGTCCCTTATGAGATCCATCAGGTGGATGACAGTCATTGTTTCAAGCATTTGGATCAAGTTTCTCATGAAGCTTCTGATGAACAACTAAACTTAAAAGCATTTTCTGAAGGATTAACTTCCACTGAATCGCTGTCCAAGGCAAACAACTTCTCTTTGAGATGTGAAGGTGCCAAGTCAGAGTCTTTGCTCCCAGAATTTCAGAAAGTGTCTGCACTTTGGATTGACATCTCAGAAAGCTCTACTTCAGATTCTGAATTAGAGTTGAAGAGTGGAAAGGACACAGATGTGAGTATCCCAGAAGAGTTTGTCTATGACAATGGGGATGCGTTTCCTAATGTTTCAAGAGAGACACTGATAGCAATAAGCAATGGAAAGGAAATGTTGCCTAGTGACCAACACTATGAACATGAAGTACCCAAAGATGACAGCACTGAGACTTCATCACACTCCCAGAAATACTCCGGAGGTGTTTCGGATTGTGGCTGCACTGATGATTTGCTTTCTTTCATTCCCTCGGACAAAGCAAATGCCTCCAAACCAGAGTCATCAGATTCCTCCCGACCTGACAACCCTGCCAAGGGAATGGATGAGCCACACCCAGATGCCTCAGAAAACTACAGTAGAAACAAACCCTCTTCTCAGGAGATCACAAAACACGGTAAAGATGCAGTTGCCAGCTCTTCATGCAGTGATATTTACTTGCCTAAAATCTCCGAACAGCACAAACCTGATTCTACGACTAGCAGAGTGAAAAAGGATGTGGGAGTTAACAGTGTATTTGTGGATCACAATAGAGACTTAACAGGGTTTCCTCTGACAGGTTCTTTGAAACATCTAGATTTGGTTACTGACCAACTTAAGAACACTGGCTCTCTTCCACCTGATAAAGATATTACAAGTAACAAATTCTTACCATGTCGATCTTCAATAAACTTACCAGTTTCAGGAGGCAAAAATAGTCATGCACAGCTTTCAAATGAGAAACTCACATCCAGCAAACTCGGCACTGTGTCCACATACATGTCAGGAATATCTGAGGAAGTACATAGAGAAACCAGTTCATCTGAGCCTTTGCAAAGGGTGGCCCCAGGAAATCAAGGTAACTCCTCTGAAAGGCAAATCATAAAGGAAGCAAGGAAGAGACCTTCCAAAGGTGAAGATGATACAATCTTTATCAGTGATGAGGGTCCCCCTCCAACTGATATGGATACCTTGTCAGAAATACTGTCTCCTGTTGATGAACTGTTATCCTATGGAAGTGCTGACTTGCCATCCTCTAGTAAAAAGGATTTGTTATTGCCAAGTGAAGATCTTCCTCCTCCCCCTTTAGGTGCAGATGCAATGAAAAATGATGATTCTACCTTCAGTATGGATGATTTTCCATCTCCACCAGAACAAATGACAATCTCAGAGACTATACAGTGTATGGATGAAGATATATCACTGAAAATGGATGCATTGCCCCCGTTACCTGACAACACTGTGCCTGAAGAATTTCCCTTGCTCAGTCGAGACACAGTTGGTGCTTATTCCCTTCAGGATGGTGGTGTCTCAGAACAATCTTTAGTTGAAGAAATTCCCACTGTGAAGGAGGGCTTATTAGAACACCAACATGAACATGAGACATCATTGCAGGATTTGGAGCTTCCGCCTGTGTCAAATCCTGCTACTTCTGGTCAGGTCAGTGAGAGTCCTGACTTCACAATGAAACACCACAAAACATACTTAACACTACTCAAAGCTGAGGAGGACAGTGATGACCCGTTATTAGCATTTGAAATTGGGGACAGAGTGTTAGTAAAGCAGACCCAACCTGGAACCCTAAAGTTCAAAGGACGGACCTTCTTTGATAGTGGTCATTGGGCTGGTGTTGCACTTGACAAAGCTGAAGGTGATAATGCTGGAACTTACAAAGGGGTGAAGTATTTTGAGTGTGCTCAGCACTGTGGTATCTTTGTCAGACCTGATGAGATTTCACACCTGCTGGGGGCTAATGAAAATGGTTCTGGTTCTGCTGGGGATGAAGACTCTGACTTTGAGGATGATGAATTCTTCAAAAGAGACTGCAAGTTCTCTAAAGAGAAGCACGAAGAAGGGCTTACAGAGCAGAAAGCAGAAGACACAAACAGTGCAGGAGGATCAGAAGTGAAAGAAAACCAGTCTAGGTTGCACACTGTCTTGTTGTCTGGAAAAGGGCAGAAGCTTCTGCATTCTGACTGGACTAAGCGTAACAAATTCCTCTCAAAAACTAACTTAACATGCTTAGGATCAGATGAAGAAAAGCCCCAACTGACACAAATAAAACAAAAGATACTTGCAGACATGCTTCCAGTGAAAAGTGAGACTGGTAACACAGATAAGATAAACACAAGCAAAACTATTTGTTGTTTGGTGAAGGATCATGAAAGAACTAAACTTGCTGATGATATTGCAAGTGAACTCTGTAGAAAGCTTCTGTTTGACACTTTAATTGCATTTTCTCAAACAGCTCAATACAAATATAAAAGTGCCTTTGAAAAAGACATGCTGAATTATGGCAAAGGCCTGAGACGAGAAGACTATCAGAAACTGTTCCCCCTCAAAGAAAATTCAGTTGCAATCTTATCTGAGCAATCAGCGAAGGTTTCTGATGTTTTACTGTGTGACTTTGATATGTTTAGCATTTGTGGTTGTCACACGGTAGCAGAAAGAATTGTAACTAAATTTGTAGCTGATGCAGTTAAAGAATATAAGAAGATAAAAAGAAAACATGGATCAGAAGCAGACAAGATATTTCACTTATCTTCAGAGACTTCTCCAGCTACTTTGTCAGTAAGTACAGTCAGTAAGTCATTGCCTAAGTGTTGGACCTGAAATTGGGAAGTGCTTGCATTGTCCAGTTAGTTTTTATCATCCCATCAGGAAGTAATACCATACAAAGTTAAAAACCAAACTGGTTTTGCTTTGGGGGAGTGGGAAGAGTAGTCCTAATTCAGAACTAAAATGTTTCAAAAGATAAAAAAAAATTAATAGAACTCCAAATTTAGAATTCTTTCTAATTCTGAATTTTGCCAAATACAGTAAAAAATGTGGGTTTTTTAATGACACATCAGTAAGCCTTTCTTTGAGCACGAGTAAGAAGTTGGTTTTAAGTGTAACCTTAATAATAAGCACAATATCTCTAAAAACTGTGGAATAAAATGGACTGTCACCTAACTTTTCTTTTCCCCCCCTCTCCTGAAGCTCCTTATAAAAATCCTTGACGCCGGTGTTTTTGGAAGCTCTGAAGACTTTGGTTGGCCTAACTCTGACCAACATATGCTGGTGAGGCAAACACCAAAGCAGTACTTCTGCAAATTAGATCAGTGGCACTCAGCTCCTTGGAAGAGAACTGTGGAAGTACCTCTTGTGATACCACATTACACTTCTTATGTTAAGAAATTATCTGCACATGCTGTGGAAGAATTATGGACCCCAGAAAATATATATTCAAATTTCAGGAGAACCAGTGTGCCAAAGAACTTTGAATGTAATGATCTCCAAGGGAACGATCTAGAAATGGAAAGCAAGAGGATGTATAATCAGGTATTTTTAAAGCACTGTTATTAAACTTCTCCAGTGTTCTGTAGGCTGATTCATATAGTACTTAATGCTATTTAGTACTTGATATTATTCTAGCTGCTGACACTAAGTATAGCTAGAAGAACACTGAAAGAGGTATTGCAAAATACTGCTGCTGGTAATCTACTGCAAAATAAATCTACTAATAGATGTTGCTGCTGTGATACAAGTTTGGTGAGAGCTCATCAGTCACAAGACCCTGGACATCAAGCCCAGTGTCTAGGTTGGGTCTGCTCAGAAAAATCCAGGCTTCTTGGAAAGCTGCAGGTTAAAGAGTCCAAGTGTCCTGCTTTGAACATCTTGCTGAGTTTGGACAGATTGTGTTCCTCAGCATCCTGAAACTATCGAGTTTTGTGGACCTCTGTCTACAGAGGAAGACTAAAGGGTCCCATCAGGACCTCTCTTACAAGCCATCCATACCTAGTGAGGGTTCACACATTACTGTCCAATACCCTCTGCCGTGCAGGTTTACATGCTCTTTAGCAATGGTCATCATGACATCAGCTATAGGATCATCAGTGATGCAGGTGCATCAGTAGAGGTGCAAACCTTTACTGTCACCAGCCCAACATCTTTCAGAAGTGCTGAAAACTGTTGAAAGGGCACCAGTAAGAGATGCAGTTTTTGTCAGTACTGTGGTGTGGTTACAGGTTATATTTGATTTGACCCATGAGTTGCTGTGTGCAGAATACCGAGTACCTGCAAATCCAAACACAATTCCATGGATGAAAGAAAAATTGGGATCATGTTGTTCCAGGGGACATTGCAGAAGAAGAGCTATTGATGATGTCAAGGTACATTTGGGAAATGAGAAGTGTATGATAACGAGCCAGTGAAGAGAGCAGAAACTGCAATGGTGAAGAGACAAATGTGAAATGGGGGAGGTTTGGGGCAGTGTAACTGAGGTGATTAGAGAAGAAAACAACATTGCTTTGAAATGCTTGAATAAATATAGGCTGACCTCATTAGTCTAAATATTCCAGGTGTATGCATTTGGGTAGAGGAATGGGAATTGAGCTTCTAAATCTCTTGGTTGTGACCTGTTTCAGGTGTCACCTTTAACACAATCTTATGTTTAAAATATGTTGGTTGGCCACCATTGATCAGCAGTGTCCAGATAAGTTCCCTAAACTCTGGGATGTTTCTAGATTTAAAGCTGGATCTTCACACTGCCACCTATCAGTCAGTTGCAACCTTCACAGTGACAGAATTCCTATAAGAAGAATTCTCAGTCTGTTGTTGTTTTCAGCCTTTTTTTGTTGTTGTGTTCAGCCTGTTGTTGTGTTTTTGTAGATGTTTGTTCAGGATAAAATTATTAAAATAATGAACCTAGAAAAGAATGACTTGGAAATTAAAAGAAAAATCCTTAATATGACCAGGTATGGAAACTGTAAGAGGGACAGAGTGGACCTTATTCTGGTAAGCAGAGATTTGTTTACCTTCTCTAGGTCTAAACTGGAAATTCTCATGCTATTGTGAGAATCGCATTTGCTTAAAGTAACTTCAGAACTTCAAGTTACTGCCTTCCTTTTCTGTACCCTTGCAATAACAATCCAGGTTTTCCAGCTTGCGTGGTTTCAATTAAATATATTAAATTAACAACCCATATATAAAGTTGTTAGATTAGGCATATTGTCTTTGTACCTTCCAGAATTGACCCTGCTCTTCTTCTTGAAGTAAACTTTCATATCCGTGTTATATTTTAGATTCAGGAGCTCCACAAAGAAGAACCACAGTGGACTTACTATGATGATGATGAATTAACTGTGAAGATGAGAGTGACTGAAGATATATTTGATACCTTGATCCTTGATACGATCAGAGTTCTTAATAAGATTTATCTCAGAAAAGCCTGTGATTAGAAGTTTTTCCCTAAAGAGCCCTATTAAAGGAATTGTAATCTCTGATTATTATTATTATTTTTATTTTAGGCAAGAAATGCACGATTTAAGAATTTTAATTCTGAACTTGTACCCAATACCAGTGTGGCCTTTGCCTAACTTCTATGTCTGTGTTTACAATGAAAGGATCCAAGCAGGGACTTAACCAGATAGAGGATATTTTGTGTAATACCTTTCTGTGTTTTGTGCTTTGGGAATGCTCATTAAGAATAATATTCTTCTTTGGCTGATGTCACACAGAATCTAAAGGGTGGATGTTTTATTCCTGGCTGTTGATGACTTATTTATTTATTTCCCAAGGAAGCACTTTATTCATTTATGTCTTTTAAGACTACACCATTTTCAAGTTCTATACAAGCCTAAACAAACAGGATTCAAAAGCATTTCATGTGTAATTTATATTATTCTTTATGTCCAGATTGTGACTGATGACAGGCAAATCAGTTTGAAAATAATATTTAGAAAATTGTAGGTGACTGAAGGATGTAAACGTGCAGATGGAACTAAATAGCTTGGAAACTGAGTTGTTGTAGACCTCTCTTGGTTGGAATAAACATGTCTAACTGGAACGAGTGTAAATGGGTACAGCAGAGCTAAAGGTGACTGGGCACCATTATATTTTTTTTGTTATATTCTGTGGAACTGGTTAAAAGTAGCTTGGAGAGGGAATGATCTTGCTCTGGCAGGATCTAAAGCCAAACATTGAGTTTTAGTGACTACAGGGTCATGTTAATGAGACAAAGAACCAATGTCATGCCCTTTTTAAGAGGATACTTTCCTACCAGCAACTTCCATATCTGAAAATTATATTCATGTGATGAGGTTATTTATCATGCAATTCCCTGGAGTCCTTTGAATTCTTACATCTACCCAGAGGGTGCTGAGGATGTACTTTAACTGGCAAACCAGACCAGATCAGTAAATCTATTCTTTTTCTCTTGGCAAAACTGGAAAAATCAAGATTTTTTGACAAGGAAATGTAATTAGTCCCTGAGTATGGTAAGGGTTCACTGTGTACATTGCTGTGTTCCCTCTCATTTTGCATTGATAAGATTTATCAATGATAAATTTTTGTTAGTTTCCTTTTTAAATAAATAAATACTGTACAAATATTTCCTACTGGAATTCAGAAGCTCTTCATTATTGAATAATTGAATGTAAGTAGAACTGATTTATTTAAATCAAATTTCATTCAAATAAAATGAAAAGCAGGACAATTAAATGTAGTCTATATATAAAACTAAATATAAATAATAATCATAATACAATCTGTTGGTGGTGGAAAAAATAG
>JANIJG010003068.1:0-21219 GCA_024611175.1 Megaceryle torquata | reverse complement strand
CCTTACATTCTGGAGGAGAAATTCCACTACTGCTATCTGCCCATGAGCTGCAGCCCACATCAGAGGGGTAAATCCTTCTTCATCCTTATGATTGATTACATTTTCTGTTTTAAGAAAAATAGGCAATTTATTAATCCTTTTCACTAATGCATGGTATGAGCTGCTGAAATACACTGATGTAACAACGTATTTTAAAAGTCATTCTCATCTTAACTTAAAAAAACCCCGGAATTCTGTGGTGCAAATATCTATGTCCAGGAAAAAAACAGAAAATGTCCAACTAACCAAAGTAAAATTTGAGATATTTTTTTTTAAGCTCTATAAATCAAGTTCTGTTTTAGCTTAGAAATGTTAAAAATTGTCTGTAATCTGGGCTTATCTTTGGAAAGAAGAGAAGGCTGCTTGAAAAATAAAGAGGTACATTCTGCATTATACTGAAGGAAGGTTTGTTTTTTTCCAAATCATTTAAAAGATTACCTTGTAAAGCAATACAGATAGCATAATTTTATTCCCTCCAAAATTTCACGTAATCAATAGGGTGGGTTTGTGGAAATAGTTAAGGTCTACTTCTAGTGCAGCTGGAAGAAGGAAGAAGAGCAATTTTTTAAACGACTAGCTGACTGAAGCAGTTGAGTTGGATTTTTTTTTTTTAAACCTCTAAGCACTTAAAAAAAAAATAATTCCATGCTTATCCTAGCACCATAGTATGCTTTTTTATCTGTTACTGACACTCCATAATTGATTTACTTTCCATATATGTGGCTCATTACAAAGCCTAAAGGCTTGTCAACCTGCTTTCTGGTAAACATTTCAACAAAGATGCACTCAAGGCATGGCTGACTATTAATAGTATAATAAGAATATACTGTTAACAGTATTCAAATACCTTCTGTAGAGTTGAAATTTATTATATGTATTGTGGACACACAAACATTACACTTGAAGACGATCACATAACTCAGAATTCTAAGTAGCACTATTATACTGCAGGTGTGAGCCATGCCCTAAATCACCAACATAGAGCTCTATATGGTTATTGATTAAATAGAATTGGAAAACCACCTTTAAATTTACAAAGATTTATACATTTACAAAGGATTAAATTACAAAGATAATTTTTAAAACAATTAACTCTTCTGACAGAACTAGCAGATTCTTCCTTCTCATTTCTATGGATTACCTATATAGATGGGGAGTAGGGAAGGAAGGGATTTACCTATAACTCCTATTAAGGCTAATGTTTAATTTAAAACCCAAATTATAGAAGTGAGTGAAGACTGATATGAAACAATAGTGCACATCTGCAAATACCTCAAATATCCTTCATTTTGTATTAGAAATCAGAATTTTTTAAAATCCAACTTTTGGGGAAAAAAGTCAAGCACAACTGGGTATAAATTCTCCAGAAGAAAATGCAAGGCATTTGACATTCCTCTGTCTCACCTTGTTCAATACGTGTAGCCAGATACAACATTTCCCCCTGAGCAGCCAGCTGATGAACTGATAAAGCTGCAAAAAGGGAAGAAAAAACACGTTACATGTACTAGTTTTCACTGTAATCTATTTGGAGTTAGGCATAACAAGTCCATTGGATTATGCAGCACAGAACTCATATTTGAGAGTGTAGGTAGGTTTCACCTTATTCTCTGAAGTCACTCTTAAAAACTGAAAAATTTCCAAAGAGCTTCATAGGTTTAGGTAACTTTTTTAACTAATGCATATTAGAAAGCAAAAATACTTCCTACACTGATGCTTTACAAGGCAGTGTGCTCTCCTCTCTACTGCCTGGTCAGCAACCCATGATCACATTAGTAACATTTATCGAATGAAAACGAGCATCTTTTGATAAAGTAAAGCTGTGTAGTTTAAAAATGATGTCTAAGAGATCACATGCCATCAGGAGACCTGTCATGCTGCTCAATATATTAAGTCCTGTAGCATGACTCTCACACACTACAATGTGGAATAGGTCAGATGTTACAAAACTATAAACAACATGACATCTACAGAGTAAGAAAAAGATTTTTTTTTATTATTATTCTTTTTGTAAGAAAAAGTACCAAGCATTAAAAGCAGAATAATTCTTATGATATTATGAAGAAAAAAAACCCCAAAAAACTCAAATCCCACAGTAAACACTGCACAGGTACGTGGTCTTGATAATTTCTACTTGTAGCAGGTCTGAAAGGTTCTCAGGAGGGAATACATAATAAATTATCCACATTAGATAGTAACAAAATTAGCTACTTATTACATAATATGTAAACATTCACTGTCCTCTTCTTCTTCACTACATAAAAGTTTGACTTTTTTTTTTCAGAAAGACGTGTATTTTATTCATAGGCCTATGTTGCAGCTCCGGATAAACGCTTACCATGCAAATGGACTTTAAAACACAAAAAACCCCCCACAAATGGATTTATAATTTATAGAACAATTAATGTACAGATGAAGTAAAATGCAGAAAATTAATTTATAAAGAAAATGCTTGACAATTAAGAATTACAAACCCCCATAAAATATTACTGCCTTCTCAACTTTCAAGATCTGTGACAATTTGCAGTAGTCTTTAGCACTTACCAATCATCTATTAATACATTTTATGAGATGCCCAAGTTCTGAAAACAAGTATATAAAGCATATTAACTTCAAGCTTAGAAGGGATGAGAAAAGTCTTTACCTATATTTTTTAAACCAAAAATTGGATACTTTCTGGAAAATATACTTCAGTTGTGAATTCAGTACAGTAGGTGGGTTAATATTTTATGGTTGGAACCATGTGAAATTAGACAAGACTATCTCAATGTTTTCTTCCTATATTAAAGTTCATTAAAACACCAAAGAGAAAAAAAAAAAACAACAAACCAAACAAAAAACCCCAAACAACAAAAACCACAAAAAAAAAACAACAAAAGACCAAAAAACCCACCCCAAAACAAACACACAAAAAACCCCAAAAAAACAAAAAACCCCAAACCAAACAAAAACCCCAAACCAAACAAAAACCCCAAAACCAAACAAAAACCCCAAACCAAACAAAAACCCCAAACCAAACAAAAACCCCAAACCAAACAAAAACCCCAAACCAAACAAATGAAACAAAACCCCAGAAAAATCCATCAACTATCTAACACAGAATTCACAAAATAATTATTAACCATAAGGCAGAAGGATACTTACAGTTTACAAGCAGAGGTGTCGTGGAGACTTCATTTCCCCTGTGTTTGTTAGTTAGGGTAGTTGACTGTTTTATTGGTGAGAAATGCTTAGTAGTTGATGGAGTATAAACATGTCTTACTTGGATACTAGGGGAAGGAGAAGTGTGGATGTTGCATTCAGCTACATTGAACAGAGAAAACAAGAGAGGATTTTAGTACTAGTAAAAGCATTAAAAGCAAGCCACATATTCTAAGTCAAGCTAGAAAAGCATCAATATCACAAAATCTTTAAAACCCATGTTAAGTAAGCTTTATGACAGGTGCTTTGTCCACTAAGTATTTTGAGAGTTGAATAAAGGACTGTGTTATTTTCTAGCATTAAATAATGCTAGAAACAGAATAGAAAATAATACCCTACACATTCAGTATGGTGCAATGTCACCCAGAAACAAGCTGGTGTCCAAGTGAGCTAAGTCTTTATCTAGATTTTCAACATGCCTGGAATGAATTATCACATAGGATGGCTCCACATAGCCTGTCATATCTTTACTAGCACTTTCCAGCTTAGCAACATGACGACCGTATCATGTCAGCCACGCAGCCACATACTACTCAGCTCATCCCTTTGCCTACTCCATAAACAGGCCACTTCATGGGCAGACACAACCTTTCCTAATTTTCTTCACCAGGATTTTTTCCACTGCTGTTGGAGAAAACTATAACTGCATTATAAATGCCTTATGAATACTTAGCCAGCAGGAAGAGAGATACTCCACACTAACTTGTACAAAATGCAACAGCAGGCCACCACTTTGAATTGAAGAAGTTGTTCAATGCTGCTGTGTTCATCTGTAGTAACTTTTTCCAGTTTTCTATTAGAATCTAATGGCTTTTTATTACAGACTATATGTTATCTTGGCTTCTAATTGTCAAAAGTGGCCTTTGGTTTTGAGAAGTAGCTGAGAAGCAAAGTGATTTTTAAGAATGTAACTGATTAAATGGTGGAATGACACAGTGAAGGATTAAGCTCCATTATTGGCTAAATTGATTTGACAGTGGTGTATACTAGTAACTAATGACTGGAAGCTAATTAATATGCACACTCAATTCATACCCTAGAGAACTTTATGATCTAAAGCCCAGTGCAAATTCAGGGAAAGAGCCAATTGAGTAGATGGTAACAGGATGAATATGAAATTACATTTCTGTTTGCCAATCAAATAGCTACAGCTGATGTGATCAAATTAAGAGACCTATCAGGGATTTTTAACCTGCAATCCCTGGATCCACAGGACTACTTCTAAGATGTTGATAAATGTTACTTAAGAAAAACAACCCTATTGCTGATGGTCTAAATTGGCTGTGCAGGTCTGCAGCTCCACTAATAAGAACTTAGGGCTTGCAAATCAAGTTTGAGAATTACAATGGCTAACTGCAGCCAAACAATACAAATCAGAGAAACCACCAAAATCCACCATAGGCCTATGCTTGTATTTGTTACAGGAAATGGGTCAGATCCAACCTCATGAAGAGACACATCACTAACAGTTTGAAATGCAACAGCAAGCACTGTAAATCACAGTTGTTAAGGGAAAAGAGATGCATGTCCTAATTCTGTCCTTTATTGATATGCTCAGCCATGAAAAAGCACGGATCAATTCTAATGAAGCTGCCCAGCAATGGCTGGAGATCAGCTGCAGGAATTCAGAACTGAAGCAACAATCACGTTCAAGTAGTGTGAGGCTGAATTGGCACACCAATTGTTACAATAACTACAGGCTTGGTACAGCCATATTGACAAAACAAAGTTAGCCACACGACCTTTTTCATCATACTAGTGAAAAGATAAAACACACTGCACAAAGCTATTGAGGTTGAAATGATCACATACTGCTTTCAGTAGTGTTTTGTAAAGATACACACATTCATCAATGTGTAGGATGTTGTAGAACATGCTACACAAAGGAAGTAAGCTTGTTTTCATAACCAGAATCAGCTCTTATTAAATAAGAGGCCTTTTGTGACACCGCTTTTTCAATTAAAAAAAAATTAAATGTATTTTAAGAAATAATCTTATTATATTAATAATCTATTAAGCATATAATGAAAATGTTAGGGGAACAAATCTTAGAAAACTACTACTGATTAGTACACATATAAGGCAAAAGTATTGTTCAGAAACATAACAGCTTAACAGGACGACACAGTTCACAGACAACAATTTGTACCATAAAGTTCAACCTTTAAATAAGACAGATGCGACTTCAAGGTCAGAGTTAACTTGGTCTTGAATATTTTTACTGTCTTCCTCGTTCAGAGATTTCACAAATCGTGAGCAGACATTCATATCAAATCTATTGGGCAAAATGAATTTCATTCCCATGGCGACACTCTGAGCTGGGCCCTCCTCTGTGCTTGAGTCAAGCTGATGCTCCACTTTGATGTCCGGCATAGGTGAAAGGCTGTAGCTAGCGGCACATTCTTCCACAATTAACTGGGCCCCAACATCTAAGTTTGTTGAAGATGCCATGGCCTCAGTCACGTAAGCTTTATGCAAACTGATTCTTCATAGCTTCTAGGCAAGAGCAGTTCTGGCCAGCCAAGCTGTATCTAAAGAGATCTGGATGTTCGAACAACCTGCAGCTGAACATAGGTAATATAGGTTAACAGCATTCTGGTAAAGTAATACATAAAAATACACCAAACTTGTCTTCATTTAAGCTTACAGCATTTGATTCTTACAGTCAAAGCTTTGGTGAAATACCCATCTTACTACCGTCGCAAGCAATTGACCAAAATTCTATGTTTAAATTGTGTCACCTGAATATTTGAAACAAATTATGTAGTGAAGCAATTAGGAGTTTCATTAGGAGTAACACTTCAGAATAGTAGTCTGGTTGAAAAAAAACCCAACCCCCCCCACAACCAATTTATACCAAGACAGGAACGAGCTATGAGGGGAAGGTGAGTTAACATCATAAAAACATCAGACTTTAAGAAAAAGTTAAAATGACTTTATGTCCCTTTATGACTTTTCTGTCATTTCAAAACCCAAGTACAATAAACGGCTTCCACCATACACGCAGGAAAACGACAAATTCCTTTTAGACCGATGACAGTAAGCCATGCCAAAACACCCGAGCCTTTATGACGGCACCGCTGGAAGAATAACGCCAGGCCTAGCAGGCAGTACAGCCCGACAGCCCCAAGAGCTCCCGCCGGCCTCCCTCCGAACAGCAGGCCGCCGGCTCTGGGACCAACGGCCCCACGACAGACTGCGGCGACAACATCGCCCTCCACCCACGCTGCGGAACACCCACCGTCCGAGAACCCCCTCCGCCAACGGGGGCCCTTGGTACCACTTCCAGCAGCCGCCCCTCACCTCAGCACCACCGTTTAGGCCCCTGACGGGAAGTGACGCCCTACAGCTCCAGCGCGCTAGCGACTGGCTAGGAGGGTCGCCCCCTGATGACATCATCCACATGTGCGCTTTGGCTCCACTCGAAGCCTGTGTGGGGTTCGCCATAGCGGCCACGGCGCAGCGTGGTCCGTGGCGCAGCGTGGTCCTTGCCTCACTGGCTCGGCCCGGCCCGGCTCGGCTCGGCTCGGCTCGGCTCGGCTCGGCGCGGCGCGGCGCAGCCCGCTCTCACCCACCTCCTGTCGGAGAGCCATCCGCCTGTCTGGGCCTGCAAGCGGGAGCGCGACTGGGCGGTGGATCCGACTCTCTGAGGAGGCGCGGCGTGGGCCTTTGCCTCACCCGGTGCCCCCCTCGCCCAGTCAGCCATGGCCACGTACAAGCCGGTGGTGGTTCAGGCGCTCCCCAGGCTCGGGGAGAGGATCACGCAGGATACGGTGTACTGGAGGGGCTACAAGGTAGGAAGGGCGCGGGGAGCTTGGGACAGCGGGCCGGCCCTGTGCCTCCGGTCGGCGCGGGGCCTGCGCTCAGGCCCGCGCTTGTGCCACCAGCTCTTGCGGCTGTCGCTTACAAGGGGCTCTTGGGGGCCACACCGAAACCTGTTACACGGCTTCCTAGAGAGCGACGCTGACTTGTGCCACAGATTGGCCCATCAGACGTAGTTACTGCCCTAGAATATTATATTTTTGTTTTCTATGGCTTTCATGTGACTAATAAAAATATTTTTAAACATACACGACTGAATAAGGTTGTTTTCTCCTCTATACATAATAATTAATGGGTCAGTTGTATATGCGTGAACTGGAGGAAAAAAAAAAAACGGGCAGAAGTTGCCTGGCAGAAGAGAAACTTACTAGGGTTATATTTAGAAATAAATATTAGTTCTAAACGGAGTTTTGAGCTCGCTGTAGGAAGAACAGGTTTTGTTTGCTGTTTCATTTTTGACTATGTGCTTGTGTGTATTTAATGGTCTTTATCACAATTGTTTTAGACACCTGTTCAGATAAAGGAATTTGGTGCAGTAAATAAAATTGACTTCTCCCCAGTTCCTCCATATAACTATGCTGTCACAGCCTCCTCGAGGGTAAGTAGCTTTTCTGAGGGTTTTATGTTTTTGTCCTGCAGTTGGTGTCATATGAGCAAACTTAATATCTTCTTGCTTTGCTAGATCCACATTTACGGTCGTTACTCTCAGGAACCACTCAAAACATTTTCTCGCTTCAAAGATGCTGCTTATTGTGCCACATACAGAGATGACGGCAATCTGCTTGTTGCTGGCAGTGAGGAAGGTAGCATTCGCCTTTTTGACATTAGTGGAAGAGCACCACTGAGACAATTTGATGGTCATACTAAGTAAGACACTGTGGTTTTTTTTTTCTTTATGTGCATAAGCTTGTCTGCTTTGCGTGTTGCTGAAAGTCAGAGTAATACTGGTCTGTGTTGCTTGCAACTGTCTCATGTAGATCTTACTGAAATGTAGATTATAAAATGTAATTCAAAATTGGATTTTTTTTTTTAAATTTTGAGTATGAATTGAGTATATGGAAGAATAAATACATTTTATAATTAAAGTAGGTGTCTGTCTGTATGTTGCATAGATATAGTTGTGTGACTGCATGGCACTGATAAGCACATTTTATTTTATGCTGTCAGGAAAAAAGTTCTAAAAAGCACCTAAACAAAATCAATGAAAAAACATGCCAGTAAAGGCAGGAATCCTTCAGGGGAAAAAAAAAAAAACCAAACCGAAACAACCAAACCAAAACAAACCCAAAAACCAAACCAAAAGAAGTACATAATGGCAAGGTGGAGTTGGGATGGGGAAGGAGTTTGAAGAGGATTTCTGATGTACCATTGAGGAGAAGAAGATAATGATGCCTAGATTAAACAGATTACTATGCTGTAGAAGATTAATAGGTGTTTAAAATTCACTATTTTTTTTTTTTTTTTTTTTTTCCTAAAGAACATGGACCTCTAAGTAACAAATGCAGGCTTGAATAAGTATTTAGTAGACCTGTAAAACTTTTAAGGCAGATCGTAACATCTGTGCTTAGGTCAGCATGACCCTTTTCTGACTGGAAATAGAAAAACTGAAGTGTTTTTAACCTCTAAGGTGAGGCTTTTGAACTTCCAACATTAATCACTTTGTACTTTAGAGAGGATAGTTTTAATACACTCTTTGAACAGACTGACTCTTCTGGAAAGAAGTATACATTTTAACATTGGATATTGTGAACTTTTGTTTCCAGACCTGTTCATGTAGTGGGTTTCCTGTCTGATAAATACCGAATATTTTCTGGTGGTGATGATTACTCATCAGATCTGTGGGATATTCCAAGTGGTACACAAATTCTGTCATACAGTGAACATACTGACTATGTGAGATGTGGCTGTGCAAGTAAAGTGAATGGAGATGTCTTTATAACAGGTTTGATTTAATTTTTTAAATATGCTTCTTTTGGGTTGAATTGAAGAAAAATGCAGAAAGATGGCTTTTGATACAGTAGCATCTTGCTTACTTTAAACATGGAGAAACTGTCTTTCTATTCTGTGTCTACTTTGTTTCCTTTTTGCTTGCTTCTTAAGCTTAGTGCCAGCGTTTGTAGGAGAACTGTGAGCAAACTAATTTTTAACATCTTTTTGCTTTAGCCTGTTGAGGTTAATGGGACTGTTCTGATTGGCCTTTGAAAGTTTTAAGAAAGTCCTGAGACTGTATCCTTCAGATGGGATTGGCTGAAGTGTTTATCAGGTTTCTGGAGGAGGACATTAGTTCACTGTGGTTTGTAGAGCCCAAAAAGGCAGACTGAAAAACTAAAGGTCAGGGGAGGACTTACTTGAAACCAGTTGCTTTTGGTTTTCCTAGAAGTAGCTTTCTATTAATCTGTGGTAAGTTTCTATGAAAAACACCTGTTATTCCTTACTTCAGGAGACACAAGAGACTAGGTTTCATCAGGTTGCCTGGTATTTGTTGTTACTAATATACTTGGTTAATGGAAGGGAAATAAAGTTAAGACTGAAATTACTTCTAAGGACTTACGTGTTGCTAGGGCTAGAATTAGAAGACTTATGTTGTCCAAAGACTGTAAATAAACCGAGTTATATCACAAGGTTTTCTGAGTATATGGTTTAAAACTGTTTCTGTTTGGCAGAAGCTCCTTTAGATTGTACAATGTGGCTATTTTTATTCCTGAAATAATTGAAATTATAAAACTGAAGCTATTTTTGGTATTGTTTGCAGGTTCTTATGATCACACTGTGAAACTCTTTGATGCACGGACAAAAAGTAGTGTCATGACAATAGAACACGGTCAGCCTGTGGAGAGTGTGCTTTTGTTCCCTTCTGGCGGGCTTCTAGTATCTGCAGGTACTTCAGTGAAATAAAATTTATTTTATGTAGCCTTAATTTGAAAAGTATTTCAGCTGCTTCCTTCTGTGATGTTTTCATTTGATAATGAAGTGGTAAGTGATGTAACAGCTGGATTTCTCACAGATCTTTTAGGAATACCTGTTGATATGAAGGGCAAAGGCAGGGGTCTTTTTGTGTCTGATTTTACTTTCTTGTAGTTGGTCAAAACAAACAAACAAACAAAACCAAACAAAAAAAAAAAAAAAAAAAAAACAAAAACACCAACCCAAAAAGACAGACATTTTTTAATGACAAAATACAGACTTTAGTGACTCCAGTGCTAAAATGAAGGAATGAACACTCTTGAGAAATTTTGAGAAGATGGAACTGTATCTCTCTTTTAATGATGACAAGGCTTTTTAGTCTCTTCTTACCACTGCATCGGAAGTCCTGTAACCCAGTGGTATCTTGATGATGATGGTGATGGTAATGATTATTTTGTAAGCATTGTGTCAAAGCATTCATCTGTGCCTGCAGAATGGCCTAAGAAAAAGCTGGTTTGTAATGTGTCATTCCAGGAGATAGTCATAATGGTGGGGATAGTGAGTAGGTACAGAAAACTTTAGTGTAACAAAGGAGGTACTGTATCTCTGTGAAAACTTCTCCAGTGTAAATGACAGACTGTTTTGTGTGCTTCCCTCTTACAGGAGGTAGATATGTCAAAGTTTGGGATGTACTAAAAGGTGGACAATTATTAGTTTCACTTAAAAATCACCATAAAACTGTAACATGTTTATGCCTGAACAGCTCTGGACAAAGGTTACTGTCAGGATCCCTGGACAGGTTAGTATATTTTTTGGCTTTATTGTGTTTCAAATAATTTTGGACTTTTTTTCCTTTGAAAGTTACTGTATATCAGTGTGAATCTGTGCACGTTTTTTGAGCTTAACCCCTTTTTTAACTGTTCAGAGATAAAAGTTACTTGAAACCATGTGTTGGGGCCAGGGTACATACTGTGATATACATTAACCATTTCTTCTTATTAGCCAGAATGTCAGTAAGAGTTGTATGTACAGTTTGGGCATGCATGTGTGGAACCTCTGAATAAGCATTTGTTTTTCTGAATCTGTAAACTGACCTTTGCAGTCTCCATAAAGTAACTTTTCTTAACTTTAATACATTTTACATAACTGAAAGTGTATTAGTATTCCTCTTTAAAGATCCTGTTATTTTTGTGTCTGTGCTGTTGTCTTTTTGTATCCAAGTTACACCTGAAATTAACCTGAAATATGACCTCCTTTTTTGTTTGGGTTGAGTTGCTGTGTACTGATACTTAGTCTGTTGTCTCTGAGACAGTAGGAATATAAAGTGGTCTGAAATGATAGTGATCAGTTTTCTTTCTCCCTCCCATACTTACTAGGTTTCCTTAGGCTTTATGATTAAAAAAAACCCCAAAACATAAGCTGAAGGGTCACCCTAGCAGTGCAGCTATTTGTCCTTTAATGCTCACAACACTAAAGTTCATGCTTGCTGTAAGATAATATTTTGGTTTTGCCTTTGTATCCTACCTTCAACCAAATGATTAAAGAGCAGATGGATTCTAGAGTATCTTACGGATTTAATTCTAGAAATTGTCAATAGATTTTACATCTAAAATTTAAGAACAAATTTGAAGAACTGCTATCAGTGTTTTCTGATAAGCACTGCTGAAATCGGAGAACCACTACATCTGCCTTCAGTTTCTTCTTCTATCCTTGCCATGTTTTTCTTTTTTGCCTTTTTTGCATCGGTTAACAGAACCCTTCTGTTGCAGCAGAGGTAGTAACTAAGAAGCTCAGTGGTAATCTGAAGAATGCTTTGTATAAATACTGTTTTCTCAAATGATATATAGAAGTTGAGAATGATGAAATTCCTCTGAAGTGTCTACAATGAGGCATTAATAACAAGTTTTTAATTATTACTCTTTTTGTATAGGCATGTGAAGATTTACAGTACTACTTCCTACAAAGTAGTCCATAGCTTTGACTATGCAACATCCATCCTCAGTCTTGCATTGTCGGTAAGTACATTAGAAATCTTTCTGCAAGGTAATTACTGGTACCTGTTAAATCACTAAAGTAAATTTTTGTCTTCATTGCTATTGGGTGTTTCAGAAAATTCTGCACATGCAAAGTAGGATGACTGAGTATATTCCTTCAGAGTTAAAAATGCATTACGATGTTTTAACCATAATACGTACAGATACCAGGTGTTACCCTATTAGATCTCTCAGAAAATGTGTGGTTATGAAGGACAGTCTACATCATAGGGAAAGTATTCAGTTTAGAAGGGATGTCCTTTGACTTCAAGAAGATTGTACTCATCTTTTACCTTTCAGAAACCTTGTGAGTCCTCCTGTGTGGCAGTGGTAAAATAAAAATCGTAGTTAATTCCTTGAGAAACTTAGAATAGGTGAACTTGTCATAAAGTTTTTGGTATCAGATTTTAGTCTTAAGGAAGAAAAGAGGAGAGGGTATGAGCATAAACAAACTTCTTTACCAAGGCATGTGTCTTACTGTCTTGAAAATAGAAAAGACTCTTGTTTCCATGGAATGTTTGAGTTCTAATGGACAAGTGACCTGCTGGCCAGAAATTTGGAGGCTAGTGCTACTTTTTAAAACAGTGCTGTCATCGTGTAGTCCCCCTGTTATGTAGCCTCTGAAGGACATAGAAAAGGGAGTGTGAGAGATTTTTGCTACCTTTGCTACTTTATTGTTATCCCTTTCTTATGGAACCTAGGAGAAAATATGTGTGGAGTGTCTTCCTTTCTTTATTTCCTACCTCGCTCCCTAGGGAGCTAGAGCTAAATGAGTTTTAAATTATTTTAGTTGAGGTAAAGAATACAGAGTGAAGAAAAAAGTAAAACCACCATACCATCTAACCCCCTAGAGCAGCTGCAAAATGTGCAATACCTGTAGTTTGGCATCTCTGGAGCTGCAGAAATATGTTTTGAAACACAGTCTTTTGTTTCCTATGGACTAAAACTGTTTGAATTTTAAATGTTTATATGAGAACCAAAGGCTGGCTCTGCTGGGTCAAACTAAAGGCTGGTCTAATTCCAGACACTGCTTCCAACTATAGCCATATGTAGATGCATATGGGAAACTAAAACTAGAACAAACATATATGGTTAAGTTTCCTGCTATTCTCCCAAACTCATTTTCAGATGAGAAATTAGCTCATTGAGAGTGTAGTTTATGTGTATTTCAAAGAATTTCTCTTACATAAACCTGTTCAGTCTCTCCTTGAGCTTGGACAAACTTTTAAATAGATTTCTTGATAAAGGGTTCCACATTTCTGCTACTTATGTAAAGAATTGCTTGCTTTTGTTCCATTTGAATCTTCACTACCTTTATTTGATGCCCCTAAATGTGACAGTGACCAGCTGACCTGCACCCATTCCCAGCATGAGTCTGTAGGCTTTTATCATATCCCTCCTCAATTCTCTTTTTTTTCCATGCTGGAGTTCTATCTCAAATCAAGCTAATATTTGATTGTCCTCAAGATTTTATGATATTTTTTTTTCTTTGTGATTGACTCGCATAGGATTTAAGATTTGGATAAAAATTTGATTTATTCAGTGGCATAGTGACTTTGTAGTTTTAATTTCTTCTGTAGTAATTCCTAACACAATTTTTTTAAATTATTTTTTTTTTCCTTACCTTCATTTGAGCATTCAGCTAATGTTTAATGTTTTAATACAATTGTCTGTTATTAGTAATGGGTCAGAAATCACTATTTTATATGTGAAGACAGTGTTTTTCTTCAATACGTCATTTAAAATTATAACCTCTGGCATAAAGTACACGTAACCTTTGTTATACAGGTGAAATGTATACCAGTGGCTGGTATTTTGAATATCTTTCACTTGTTTCTCAAAATTCTCAATCCTTCTGTTCCGTGATAGCTTTTTTTTTTAATAGGTGATGTTCATGTCTACTGCATGCATGTAATAGCCAAAGGCAGTTGTACACCTTTGGAAAAAGCAACACTTGTAATCTGTTATAGATTATGCTTTCAGAAAGATATTAGTGAATATTTGAGCTTGCTTCACTAGTCAGGCTGTAGTCCCTATAGGTATTTGTTAAAGGTTTATTAGATTATAATGTTGCTTATGATCATAGCCTTGAAGCTCTCCCTGTTTTGAACGAGGTATTTGACCATCGGACCTCATAGAGGTGCCTGCCAATATGTTATTCTGTGATACTGCAATTAGAGCCTCATCATGAAGCATAAAAATTTTAAGTCTGTGTGGTAGATACATCATCAAATAAAACACTAGGTTCCTAACTCTGTGATTTCTGCATTTCAGCCTGAAGATGAAACCATAGTTGTAGGCATGACCAATGGGGTACTTAATGTTAAACACAGGAAACCTGAAGAAAGGAAAGAAAAGTCTCAGAAGAGACAACCAGCATATAGAACCTATTTGAAAGGAAGAACTTACATGCCAAAACAGGTACAGCGTGGTGATTAAAATGTGTACTGAAGTAGTCCTTTATTCTCATTCACTCTTTTCTGTGAAGTATTTCTTAAACTTCTTTACTCTTTGGGAGTGTGCTAAGTTTGAAGAAAGGGGAGGGAAGATGCAAAGATATACAAACTTGTTCTTGGTCGTAGATCTAATCCATTTTGTGTCTGTCTTATTCTGAACTCATCTTTCAATTATAGGAAGATTTCTGTGTCAGTAAACCTGTAAAACGTGTTTTGAGGAAATACGACAAGCTGCTCAAGAGCTTTCAGTCTTCCAAGGCCCTTGATGCAGTGCTGGAGGTAAGGCACTGGGTTTTGTTTTACCAGATTAGTGTGCTGTCACCTGATGTGGAATTTTTTTCTGTATGTCAAACTAATTTTATTTCAGTATATAACTCATAATGAATCAAACTCGTGTGGATTCTGTTTTTGCTGATGCCAGCCCTGTGTTGTGTGTAAAGATGTTTTGGTACTGATCTCTTCTTCTGTATGTTCAGCCACCCATCAGGCTGTATACTCCTGAAGTTACGGTTGCAGTCATGCAGGAATTACATCGCAGAGGAACATTGAGGAGTGCACTTGCAGGCCGAGATGAGAAGCAAATTAATCTCCTTCTTACATTTGTGGCAAGGTATTATTTTAACCCAAGTTCTCTGACCATTTTGAGACAAAGAGCTGTTGCCACAGAGTCTCAGCAGGTCACAGGTTGGAACAGTGGTACTCCTGAAATCTCGCATGCCTTCTGCTTTCTGGTATTGAAGTCAGGGATAGTACTGAAATAGTTTGTTTACCTGATAGCACAAAAACCCCCTTTGCTGATAGTATGAGAGTGTATTTTACTCCTTTGCCAGACATTTCCCCCCTTAGTCTGTTATTTTCTGTCTCCTTAATGAGATGACATCTCCTCATGTCTTCATATACTTGAGGCTTTTGCCAGTCTGCCGGATCCCCATTGCCTTCCTGAAAAGAGGAGGGTAAATAAGACATATGTAGTTTTTTTTTAAAGTTTTGTCTCTGACTGCTATTCTATGATATCTCTTCATGAAGAGGTAGTTGTCTGTGTGCCGGTATGAGAAAGCTGCTTGTTGGCAAAACCAGTAAAACTGGGATGTCTTCTATTTTACAGGCGTGTAATTGAGCCTAGATTTACTCCTATACTGGTGACTGTTGCAGATATGATCACTGGTAAGTACAACACAAAAAAAAAAAGATTCTTGAAGCCATGAAGATAGCTTGGAAGTAAGATTAAAAATGCTACATTTTTTAAAAAAACGCCTTTATGGGTTTGTTTCTAAGTATGAACTTGGTGTTAAGAGAATGGTCCAAAAAGAGTTATTGCCGTATAACTTTGACTACAGTCAGTACCTGCTTTGCACCGGCTGCAGGAAGCTCCTCATGGTCTCTTTGATACTTCATATTTCTATACTTGAATTATGCAAGTGACTTCACTTCTGTGAGGTAAAAATAGTATTTGAGGTCATAAAAAGTTCTCTTTCTGGTAGTTTAACTTGCTGTGAGTACATACCAATACTTAGCACTATTTTCAGAACACCATTAAAGTTGTCGTACTTGTCCACGGTGGTGGACTTGAGCCAGACTCCTAAAGTGCATCTCTAGCTAGCTAGTATAATTTTCACGTTTTTATAGATAATGTGGATTCTTAAGTGACTTTTTTTCTTTACAGACATTTATCAGCCTGTGGTTGGGCAGTCATCAATTGTTGATAGACAATTCTTGAGACTTCAGGAAGCCATAGGGAAAGAGATTGACTATCAAGAGGAACTACTAGAAGTTTTGGGAATGATGGATACACTGTTTGCTACTTTTACTAAGAAGAGAGATACTTACCTGGAGGAGAATGGAAGTAACGGTCTTACAGAGACCATTGGAACAAATACGAGTAACTGACTGACAACCATCACAATCAATTGTCATGAAAATGTGGACTTAAATACGTGACCTGTTCTGGTATTTTTTTTATGATAGTGACTTTTAAAATAAGCCCCTCTGTGTTGAAGCTGTGTTTTCCAAACTGTGTTTCTGAATAGGCTGAGTTACTGAAGACAGAGAAAGAAGGACTTTTCCAGGCAATGTTTTTCACAGTTGAATTTTAAGGTTTCATTCAAAAATTATGTAACTTCTAAAGAGTGTGTTATGCATCCACTGCTAAGTCATTACTTGATTTAGAGAAAGAGTTAACATTATTCAGTTTTTATTTACCACAAAAGAATTTAACTTTGTCTAATTTTATTGTGTCATTGCCCTTATTTAAGGTTAATAACCCATCTCACATACTTGGACATAAGAATAAAACTATGTTTGCATTTGATAAAACTTGACTACATTGTACGTTCCCTCCCTGCTTCACCTCCATTGCAGACTTCTGTGAATTCATAGGAAACAGCAAAATGACTCAAGAAAACAAGTACATGCTTATGTATATTGAAAAATTGTAAGTTTAATTTTTTTTAAGTAGTGCATATACATTTATAAGTTTTATAACTCTCAAAAAGCCAGGTAATTCTTACTTCTAAAGGGAAATTAATTCAAATTACCTTAATATATTAAGTAAGTAAACTGCACTCCAGTGAGAAAATCCTCAGTTAAGTAAAAAACCTCAATTTTTCTGTTCTTCTGTCACTTTAAATGTACAGTAGGTGCAATTTGAGTCTACATTGTTATCAGTATGCTTTTGAATGCTGGGGTAATGATTTATTTTAACTTGAAGCAGTGCTAGAGATAGATGGTGTAGTTTTCAAAGGGGGATTTGCTGAATGCTGCTCAACATATGTAGGATAACAGTAGTGTAGAACTTTGTCCTTAACTGGTTTTCTGTCACTTGCATTTTCCCCAGGCCTGGAATTTATTTGAGATATAATATGAATTTCCTGTAAAAGGAATTTGCTTAAGAGTGGCAGTGAAAGCTGGGTATTGGTGGTAAAAATAATATGAACCATCTTGCAAGTTCTACCTAAAATCTTAACATTCTTTGACTGAAAATTGTGGATCAGTATTTGGTCTGCCTTTAAATTAATATGTGAACACTATACATTTCTGACAACTGGGATTTGTTGGTTAGAAGACTTACGATGATGACAGGTAATAATGAGGAGCATGTGCATGCATACTTCAACAAATTTCCTTATTTCCCTTGCTGCTTACTTTACTATTTTTATTTTATTTCTGCTAATAGACCAGAACATTCTTTTGTCAGGCAATCTCTCTTAGGAGACTTCACACAAAAAGAGTTTCCTAGCTGGGGGAGGCTCTTCCTAATGCATCCTTATTCTGTGACCCTTCAGTAGTGTTTGGAGTTGAAGATAGACATTTATTGTGGAAGCATAGTGTTCCATGGCTTGAGAAACACTGATCTTGACATTGGGCATATTCTTAGTTCTTACCGATACATATGGCTAAAGTATGCATCCATTGGAGCACCTTGAAATTTGATGCATGGCTAGCAGAACTGTAGGAAGACATTAGATTAAAATAGATTAGTTTGATCTAGATCAGAGGGATATGGGTTTGATGGATAGACTGTTTGGTGGATGAGGAATGGGCTGGATGCTTCACACAGGAGTTAGTGGTCAGTGTCTCTTATTTCCAGATAGAGATCAATGATAAGTGGCATTCCTCAGAGGTCCATATTGAGACCAGTGTCTGTTTAACATCTTTATCAATGATGTGCAAAACAGGGTTAAGTGTACCCTCAGCAAGTTTGCATATACAACCAAGGCTGAGTGGTGCTGTTGATAGGCCTGAGGGACAGGATGTCATCCAGAGGGACCTGGACAGGCTTGAGAAGTGGGCCCCTGTGAACCTCATGAGGTTCAACAAGGCCAAGTGCAAGGTCCTGCACCTGGGTTGGGGGCAACCCCTGGTATCAGTACAGGCTGGGAGATAGAGCGCACCTCTGTAGAGGACTTGCAGCTGCAGGTGGATGAGAAGCTGCACGTGAGCTGACAATGTGCACTTGCAGACAGAGAGCCAACTGTATCCTGGGCTGCATCAAAAGAAGTGTGGCCATCTGGTCAAGGGAGGCGATTCTCCTCTACTCTACTCTGGTGAGACCCACTGGGAGTATTATGTCCAGCTCTGGAGTCCTCGGCAGAAGGACATGAACCTGTTGGAGAAGGTCCAAAGGAGGATCACAAAAATGATCAAAGGGCTGGAGCACATCTCCTGTGAGGACAGGCTGAGAGTCTCGAGGTTGTTCAGCCTGGAAAAGAGAAGGCTTCAGGGAGACCTTAGTGTGGCCTTTCAATTCTTAAAAGGGGCCTATCAGAAACACGGGGAGAGACTTTTACTAGGTCCTGTTGCAGTAGGATAAGGGGTGATGTTTTTAAACTAAAAGAGTGGATTTAGACTAGATAAGACTTTTTTTACAGTGAGGGTGGTGAAATGCTCTACCAGGTTGCCCAGAGAGATTCTAGGAGCCCCATCTCTGGACACATTCAAGATTAGTTTGGACAGGGCTCTGAGCAACTTGATCTAGTTAAAGATGTCCCTGAGTATTGCAGGGGGATTGGACTAGTTGACTTTTAAAGGTCCTTTTCAATGCAAACTATTCTATGATCTTAATGGTAATTTGATTTATTATGATGTTTTACTACTCATGTTACTCTACCAAGTCAGTTTGCCAAGGTAGAGCTGGAAGTGTGAGGTGTAAGATACTACGTAAAGGGAAATCTGATCAAAACAAACATAGAAAACCAAATCCTACTTAAGGTCTTACTTTCTAACAAGACTACTACAATTAAATTTTCAAGACTTTCCTCTGATTGGCTGATTTTCTGCTACTTGAGTAGAAGCAGCCAATTGTATTATGAGTTTTACTGGATTTACTACCACTCCAACTGAAAGCTAGTATTTGTGCAGGTGACACCTAGTCTGCTTGCCAAACTTTTCTGTTCTTTGTCTCTCTGCTCTTGTCTATTACAAAAATCAATAGTTTCTTTTCTAATTGTTTTACTTCAGATTTTTTTTCATTATGCAAATTTTTCTTCAGTACCTACGTAATTAAGTTACAGAGGAGCCAGGAAGATCCTATTATTACTGTTGTGACATCTGTTGTTCATGTTCTAATTTTATTTACTTATTAACATAAAAATTTAAATTCTGGCTTTTCAATAGGCTTTTTGTTAAATAAAATAGTAGGGAAAACACAGTTCTTTCAGGTAGCAGTTTGCAGCAGTCTCTCTGTGTTGGTGAATGTTTAAAATGCATTACTGCAGTGCTGAGTATGCATGTTTTTGGTTTACAGATGAAAATAGGATTTATTTACATGAATGCGTAGTTTTCTAGCAGTGCATTAACTTTATGCTGAGAAAATTCAGATGGAATGTCATGAACTGAAATAGTTAAAATAGTTAATTATGCATTGAATTGAAGGGGATGTAATGCTGGGAGTCCTGTTTGGGGAGAGGATACTGTTTATAAATTCTACTTATATAGAAAAGGGGAGATTTGTTGCACACTGCATCTTCCTTGACTTCTACGTCATTTGGGAATTACTGGGTTGATTCGTCTTTGAAATATAGCTAATAAATGATCATCTTCTATAGTTACATAGTTACAGACAAAAACTGTGTCTATTATGTTTTTGACATAATTTTCATAGGAAGTATTTTTTAACTTCTTTATGGGAAGAAGGGAGCACCTCCCCACCTTTAAATATTGTTATGGCTCAGGAGCACAGTTCACATGGAGGGCTGCAAAAAATGAGGCTTCTCTATTTGAATGCAACCAGAAATAGATTGGGTTTGAGAAAGAATAGTTAATGCAGAACATCTCTTTCCTTGTTGAGACACCTGTATTATATGGGAGAAAGGAAGAGATGAGCTTGTTTGTCACTTGGTTTATTTTATTGAGCCTTCAACTGAACATTTCTCAGGAAAGACACTGATCTCTTTTCTCTGACCTAATTCTGCTAATGAGAGAAACTCCTATTGCTAGCTCACTTGAATGTTCTGCTATCTTGACTCTAATAAACAGATCTGCGTTGAAGACCATGCTGCTAGAATTTACTAAATTGTAGTGCTCAAGTCAGTCAAAGCTGAGTAACTAATGATTTAAAAATAGAAAGTACTGAAATAATTGTGGTCTAACTTTGAGCTATGCAGAATGTAGGTTATGAGAAGGAACATCAAAGATAACAATGTTGCTTCATGAGGCTGATCACCTCCCAAGTACAAACACAGACAAAGTGGATACATTTAATAACTTCTTTACCCCTGTCTTCAACACCAGTAATGGGCTCTGGGGCCCCAAAGCCCTGTGTTGGAAGACCGTGGACAGGTGAATGATAAACTCCCAGTCAACCCTGAATTTGTTCTAGACTTGCTGCTTCAGCTGGATATGCATAAATCTGTGTGGCCTGATGGGATTCAACCTCGGGTACTGAAAGACCTGGTGGATGCCATCATGGGATGTCTCTCCATGATTTTTCACCAGTCTTCTTTGTCTAGAGAGGTTTCAGTCAACTGAAAGCTGGCAAGCATTGCAGTGTTCCAAGAAGGAAATGGAGGAAGACCTTGGTAATTATGGGCCTGTCATTCTCACTTTACTTTCTGGTAAAATTGTAGAGGTTATTCTCAGAATTATTGAGAAACACTTGAGATAGAATGCAGTCATTGGTCATAGCTAGCATTGGGTTCAATAAGGTAAAGTCCTGCTTAACCAACTTAATTGCCTTTTATGACATGGTCAGCCACCTAGTTGACCAAGGGAAGCCAGTAGATGTGGTATTTTGGGATTTTAGCAAAACTTTTGAGCTGTCTCTTGCAGTA
>JANIJG010003065.1:0-33232 GCA_024611175.1 Megaceryle torquata | reverse complement strand
AATACTAACCCTGAGAAAACAAGTTCATGACATAACATAATAAGAAGTAGATATATGGACCAAAACCAATGATCTCAAATTCTTTTCTTAATTATACCTCTAAACTGAAGAATATGAAATACAATTCCCTTTGTTTTTTTCTAAACTGGTATCAGTCAGCAGACTGAAAGATTAACCTCTCCATATGAGTAAATATTCTTCAGAATACACTTGAAAAAGAGACCGACGGTTCAAATGTCTGAAAAAGCATTTTACCATCTCAGTTCATTTTGTTTTCCACTATTAATTTCTTTAATATCATTTCTGCTTATGTATCACTTCTACTATTTATCAATATAGAGGAAAAAATTCAGTAAACCTCTCCAAACTGAGGGGGCCATGACAACTACATAGAAAATAACTATAATCCCAGAATGAACTGTGTAATTATGACTTTCTTCAGTCAGACTACAATTCTTTTGATGTCATTCGGGAACTATTTCCTTTTTCTATCCCCTCTTGCATCAAAACATTCCTTTTCTTCAAACCATTGTCCACAGTCAGTGTGCTCATTTTCTTCAGGCTACTGCTTGCAGGGTTATCTGAGAGTGCTATTGGCATTGGTGTTTGACAGGCATGATACTTTCTTTGTGGAAAGGCAGCCAGGGTTCTTATCACTGAAGCTCATGTAAATAACTCCTTATCTACATAAGCTCAGGTGGAAGCTTAGCATCAGCATTTTTTTATTCCTGAATTCAAGTATCAAGCAATTTTCTATTCTATTAAAACATTTGTACTGTATTACAGTTGGCGTGTAATATAAATGAACACATAGTAATATATCACACACCTTCCCTAATCTTTTAATCAAAATAATAGAGATAAATCCACAGTTTCACAAAGGGGAATAAATTATAGTATTTTCACAGTTATAATCTACATCTCAAATACCCACGGAGAAACCACAGGAGGGGCTGATGTCAGAAGACAGACTGGCTACTGGAGGAAAACAGAGACAGGCAACGAAGGTGAGGAGTGAAGCTAGTTAATCATCTCTTCAATTTTGCCTGCAAATACACAGAGCCCATAAAGCTTCTGAGTAATTGGAAGTGGACAACAAGAAAGGACAAAATGGGTGAGGCTTATTTTATCAGTTAATAAAGATAACTTGCAGGTCTTATGTCTGAAAATACATACATGAATTAAAAAACTTTTGGGTAATAAGCCAAAGAGGTAGTCTTCAATAACAGTACAATTTAAAAAAGGAACTTAAACTGATGCACCTACTGTGATTAAGACCTGCTTATGTCTAAAACATTCTTACAATACTTATTTCTAATCCTTTGCAAGAAATGAGCCTTCAAAATGAACACATGAACATATATTTAAATGTCATATATTATCCATCAGCTTTTCCCGATAAAGTTAGTATTTCAATGTCTTTACCTTGTAGACAAAGCACAGAGGGATCCCACTGCTACAACATATTTTGCAGGACCCCATCCAACATATTCAAATGCTACTGGCAGAGGGCTTTTCTCATCTAGAAGATAGTATGGCATCATAAGTGTCAGTGCAGCTGAAACCCCAAAGTAGGCCATGAAGCAGACCAGCAGAGACACTACAATTCCTATGGGTATGGCTTTCTGAGGATTCTTGACTTCTTCTCCTGAAAAAAAAAGAAAAAAAAGACACCCCACCAAAAATTCTTACTTATTTCCACACTCAGTTTTAAAAGATAACATCAAAGACAAATCATTTGTCCATGGGAATCATATTTGTAATAGAAGTTTTAAAAATTTGTATAAAATAAGCTCAGTGACACAGACCAAAACTCAGTAGTTTGTTGCCAGAACTAAAGAACTTAAAATATATTCCATATTTAGAGTACTCAAAGCCTATCATTTCTAGTTAGTTATCTACAATTTGTAAGTTCAATGTATTCATTCCCTATAAGCCATATATAAGCCATCCCTTAGGAGAGATATCTCAAGAGAATTGTAAAAGTGAGCAGGTGATTAACACAATTTGGTCAGAAAAAAAAATGTATACTAAGCACTTCCCAGACTTGGAAAGCGTTAATTTCTTCAAAATAGGAACAAAATAAGCAAAACCTCCTCTTTCCTCCCAGAGTGACAGCCACATTCAGAAATTAATTCAGACTCATTCTATATGGACCAAAAGAGGTTCAGGAGAAAGCAAAAGAGTAACAGTAGACAGATTGTTACATTGTTCGTGTGTGGTTTTTGTTTTTGTTTGGGTTGTTTTGGTTTTTTTAAAATATATTTTATATATATACTTATACATACACACACACACATATAGATACTATACCAGTTGTTGCAATGCAGTCAAATCCTACAAAAGCATAAAAACAGGTTGCAGCACCAGCCAATGTTCCTGTGAAACCATATGGCATAAAGCCACCACTCCCATATATACTTGTTACATTCTCATAAGATGAGAAATTCCTATAAGGAACAAAAACACAACAGAAAAATAACATTACTTATTATTATTGGTAGGACAAATACATGCATCCTTCTCCCCTACCACTCTGGTAAAAAACTGCTAAAATACTCTCATCACAAAAAGAGAGCTTTACAAAACTGCATGACATCAGAATATCAAAGATATTATAAGAAAAAGATATTATAAGAAAAGATATCAGGAATATCAAAGCTTGTAAGAAAGACAAAAATACCTGAAGCAACTATCATCTTACACATTTTGCAGTTTGCAACAAAACTTATTAAAACACTAATGGTGTAGGCAACTCTTGCTGTCATATACTGCAGTTTATACATGGCTTAAGGATAAAAAGCCAGTAACCTCTCAAATGACTATGGACAACAATATTGAAATAAGATGATTTTTTAAAGACAACTCTAAACAAGAAAATGAAAACCTCTATCTAAGAGAATAAAAAGTGTATCATTCTCAGCAACAGAGTTATTGGTTGATATAAAACCTGCAATACCACTAAAGCAAGTATAAGAGAAAATTGCTTGGAATATGAGCAAGTAAATTGATTAAAAAAAATAATAATAATTACTCTGTTAATGCAGTAAGGTTTATGAGATATTCTTCACTTATTTTCCAGTTGTCAGCATCTCCTTTCACAAAACCAGAAATCATAACGAAGAGTAGGACCAAGATGTTAATAGCGGTGAAAATTTTATTCACCCATGCAGATTCTTTTACTCCGAAAGATAAAAGACCTATAAATAAAAATATTTTGTAGATGTGAATGGTCCCTTAAACTAATAAAATGGCATTTTAAAAAAGATGCATATATATATAAGTACTGTGAACAATACTAGAAAAACAGCACTAGATTTTATACTTTCAAAAAGCAGTAGCACATATTTACTAGACTTTTTGACACCATGGCAACACGAAAGTGTATTTGAAACCACAAAACAGGAAGGTTCTTTAATTGTATTCTTTAAATATTTAAAAGTATTTCGAGCAAGTGTTACTACTTTGCTGAGATTCCAATTCATATCTCTATCTTATGTGATGGAGCAAAAATAGAACTCTGTGATTAGTAAAAATAGATTGTTAGAATCTATTCCTTACAGAACAATTACCCATTAGATTAATAAAATAAGTAGAATTATTAGTTTAATAAAGTAATCTGTTCACTCTAAGTTTTTCAGGGCATATCCATCACAGTGTAGAAGTACCATTTCCTAGCTCATTAATCAAATTAATCAATAATGCACACCTCCTGTTTGTAAACATGGATTCATAGAGATTCTAGAAAGCAGATTGATAGAATATACATATGACTTAGACTGCTGAGTAGTGAATTTAAACAATCTGAAAGTTATTCCATCAGGATCCTACTGTGTCATTAGATCTGTAACAACTGTAAGTGCACTAACAGTTTAATGGAAGAGCAGGCAGTGAGCAGATCAGGAAAAATTAAATACAAAGGGAAAGCCTCCACAGGTTCTTTCCACTCCAGGCATTTCCACTAAGATGACATACATGCTTTCACTCATTAATTAGAGATTAAGTCTGAAAATTTTAAGCCTCTCAAGATAATGTCTAAAAAATTTCTGACTCTGCTAATGAGACATTTGCTATGTTATCATAATACAGAAGTTATCATATAAGCAGCTCAAGTTTTCTCCACCAGTGGCATTTTTATTGGAAACAGATGTATGGTTTCTTTAGGTTGTTTTTTTTTCCCCAGGAAGGCAGCATCTCAATCACCCTAATGCAGTATGAAATATAAGAAGTACATTTTTTTAGAGTCCCTTCCGTAGGAAAAAAAAAAATCCCCAAACCAGATTTCTGTGTACTTTCTGTCGTGCTTAGCACATAACAATTTCTGTAAAGCATCATCTGCTACTCCTATGATTCAGCTTTGTGCAGCTCAGAATCCAATTACTGTACCATGCTCAGTCTACACATCCTTGAGCCAATCCCACTGCTCTGACTCTCAGCAGCAGTGAATTCTACCCAGTTCATTCACTGGTGGCATAGTTGCTTACCACAGAGACCTGGAGAGGTCACTTGTGGCATGAGTGTAAGAGAAGTGAAGAAGGAATGGTGGTGGGGCTGAAAATACAGGACACAAATGAAAACTCAGAAGCAGTGGCAAACCACAGGAGAAACATCTCTTCTGTCAAGCATCTCTGCTTCTTATGTTAGAAGGCAGCAATGGCAATGGAGAAAACATAAAAGATCAGCATCTATACTAGCATTTTATAGTCTGACTTGCGGAGTTTCACTGCTCTGCTTTTCAAAATGTTATGGTTTTCCTCCTTCCTTTGAAAAAGGTGAAACTGAAGGGTCCGTTCCACCTATATACCAAATTTATTCCCATCCTTCCTGAAGACTTAAGGGTCTGGGTCTGAACTGGTCCTATAGGCAACTCTGAGCCACAAACATGGCAGGATGCTGGAGTAAACCTTGTCTAGAAAACTCCCTGATCTTCCTAAGGGTGGAAACTCATCTGTTTATTTACAGAGACCTAATAAAAGCTTCAGGTGCACTGGTCACTCATTTGAGCATTAGGAGGTGAGCAGAAAAGTTTTCCTAAGTACCGAGTCCAAAAAAGGCACTCAGAATAAGAGAACAGGAGGTTGTAGCCATATAAATTAGTTTCACCTTCCAGAGAAGAAAAGTTCCTGCTTTTCTTTGATCTAAAGAGACACTGAACATGATAAGTATTTGAGATATGGGTAAGACCTCTACTGAATACTGAAACACTTCTAGAATTGGATGAAAACAAACTATACATTATAGAATACACTTAACTGCTTCTTTCACTCCTGGTAGTAGTAAGAAGTTTCCTTGTGGAAAGCAATTGTTAAATGCAAACATATAAATAAGTTGCAGCATTTTTGAGCTTTCTGATCCTTTAGAAGGCATATAGTTGGGGTCAATTTTTGTGATTTAATATCTCAATACATGAGTAAAGATGAAAAAGGCAGAACTGAGTGAAGCAGACAAGAAAGGTTTACTGAGGTTTCAAAATGGTCCTTTGGGCCAAGCTGGTACCCTGGAGTCCCTTTAGCTCAAGCAGGTTCTACACTTTTGAAGACTTAAGAAGGGAAAAGTTATTTTATACTGAATAAGTTTACGTTTTGGAGGGGAAAAAAAAAACCCTCACAAATACTCACTACATGCACAATAAGTGATTTAAGAAGAGCATGTTACATCACCGAACTACAGCGCTTAACCTCAAGGTCCCTCTGAAAGCATTCACCAGTGATAAAATCATAAAACCCACAGAGAACTATATTGTTTTCCTGTTACCACCAATCTTTTATAAAGTACTGACAAGTGATTATGTCATGTATCAACTTCAACAAAAGAAGAGGGTACAGAGGGAAACTTAATTATATAAATTTAATTCCCAGAGTCATTGTCTCAATACACAAATGCATACCAGAACTTCTTAAACATTATTAAGGCATCTCTGGTCAAACACAAACTACAGTTTAGGATTTTTGTCTGTAAGAAACACTCTGACATCACAACCATCATAATTGAAATCATATATTGTCTTACCTGATAACAGTAATATAAGGAATACAGCAAAGAAGTCAGGATACTCTGCTAGTCCAGAGTAATTCATTTTGAAGTAAGTTCTGAAGAAATGACCAATCTGCTTTCCAAGAAGTTCATCAAAGGTGCCACTCCATGCTCTTGCTACACTTGATGTACCTTCAGAAAATACATGCATGTTTAGGGTTTTGCATTTGTGCGGTGGAATACAGCTATTTCTACTGAAAAAGAAATAAAAGTAAGCATGTTGCTACTTGCATTTTAAAAAGCAGAGTGTGTGAGGAATTCTAACATTTTAGAATTTTTTTCTACATAGTTAAATGGTAACATATTATTCTACAACTAAAATACAGACATTTGTACTTCTTTTATTTCCAAAATATTACAGAAATTCTTTCTCTGTAATTTATAACTGATGTCATACTGCTAGAGTTAGTAATTAAGATTAATACTTTCTTCTGGTAAAGAGTACACGTGGCCATGGCTAAATAAAACCTTACTTTTACACCTCTCCTATCATGAAATACACTTCAATACAATACTTGGGCATATTGATTTTGTAGTGATTTGGAAAACAGTTTGTAGTTGTGTGTATATATATATATATATAGCTAGATATGCTATATACACATTATACACAGTATAATGGATTCTTGGAACACATATCTCTGGAATAAAATATTTCTGAATCAAAAAATATCATCTCTGCTAAAGCACTGAAATAGTTATTTGAATAACTTCCATATAAGCACTGATTTTCTTCAGACCTGGTCAACTTTTTATTTTATGGGATTACCTGGCGGATCACTATTTAATTAGCATGAGGCTATAGTAACAAGTTAGTACTTAAACATCATGACTTTCTTGAAATGTGATACTATAGTGATGCCATCCCTGTAAACATCCTTGCTGTGTGTATTCCAAGGAAAAAAAAAAAAGCTTCTTGATTTTACCAAAACTATTCTTGCTGACCAAAAACTGCAATGAAATCCTGTTTATTCTTGTGCATCATCACTGAACTGACACAATTTTCATACTAGGTATGCAGTTCCTACTGCTGAAGATGCACAGTTTACAAAAGCATCTTGCAAAAAACTTGTTTGCTGCACAGGAGGAAATAACCTAATCAAATTACTTTGGTTATTTCATCTCAGCAGGTGTAAAATAAGATAGTAGCTAAGAGCAGAGACAAGAAAGAAAGACAGACTCAAATCTGTATTTTATATCTGCTGTCTCAGAAACCCTTGAGACCTGTGTTTGTTCTTAAGCTTACCTATAACATAGGATAAAATGAGATTCCAACCAGTGATAAAAGCCCACAGTTCACCAACAGTTACGTAAGTATACAAATACGCAGAACCAGTCTTGGGAACACGAGCACCAAACTCAGCGTAGCAGAGACCTGCCATCACAGATGCCAGTGCAGCAATGAGGAAAGAAACAACGATGCTAGGTCCAGAATCAGATTTGGCTACTTCTCCAGCAAGGACATAAACACCAGCACCAAGGGTGCTTCCTACTCCCAGGGCTATAAGGTCCACTGTCGATAAGCATCGGCACAACTTGGAGTCCTCAAGGCTTTCACCACTGACATTCTTCTTCCTCACCAGACATCGAACAAAGGACAAAGCTGGTCCACAGGGCAACATGGTGGATGTAGAGCTCTGAAATAAATCATTACAGTACATAAAAGGTAGCACAGACACTGGTGAAAAACAATGAAATGTATGTATTTGCATAAAGAACTTTAATCACACCTACACTATTTTGTGACATTAAATAGGCTGGCATGTGCTTTTTTCCCAGGAAACAAATTAGGGATTCAATATTCATAGTTTTATATTTAGCACTTATTTCCCCAGGGAAAGATATTCATTATCTTTAGGTGTACTACAGTGCTGTGAAAAATAAGACAGTGTTTCTATTCTTAACCATTTCTAAACCAGAACTAGAACAGTCTATTATCTCAGATATCATAAGGACTTTTAAGATAAGGATCAACACAAACATAAATAAGGATTTTTAAGATCTAAAACTCTTAACACTAAGGCTATAAACAGCAAAAGCTTTAAAATACAGCATTCTGACAGAGCCAATGCAATCTCATTTTGCCTTCAAATACATGGCTTTTGCCTTTCGAATTTGCTTCGGTAAAAAACACTTGAAAGAAGATTAGAACAGTGTTTCTACTCCCTCCCAGTGATGAAGTTTCACAGAACTAATTATCTTCACAAGAAACCTCATACAACTCTCCCTTACAATCATCTAACAAAACCTGATGGGATAACTGCTCATCCCATGCCAGCTGCAGTTCTTTGGTATTCTGAGTGCACGTTGCAGTGTGGGGTGCTATCAGCTCTTGCATGCAAGCTCAGATTTTGTGACCAGCTCAGTCCTGGAGGCCAGCAGGCAGTCAGCACTTCTCTGGCCTGTGATACAGGTGCCTGCTAAGGAGGAACAGCAGTGAGCCAGTTTCTCAGCTCAAAAAAGTAATAGCTGAGGATCCAAAACATTTTTTGGGAGGCAAGACATGAGCATCCCATAGAAAATAATATCTCAAAGAGACAGCATTAATGTACAAATTCTGATTTTTATGTATTAGTTTGAATTGTATTGTTGATGACTAAAAGCTGTATAAGAATTAAGTGATACCATCTGCCATCTCCCCAGACTGATATTTGTCTTTGCAAGTCAAACCATAAATATCTATATTCTGCTCATGATTTGTTAAGTGGAATCCTCCTGGGAACTGAGAATCTTTTTCATTTAGATGAAGATCTTCTGCTAGTAGATTTCTTCCCCATCTGTATCAGTTTCCTTTCCCCATCTGTATCAGTTTCCTAGACCAGTAAATGGCCTTTCTACTCACAGTAGTTCAACCCACTAACAGCAATGACTTTGCATCAAGATGGATAGCTCAGCAGTGTTTCATCCTAGAACAAAGAGTCAAGAGAAGAGCAAGAGAACTGCCATGCTGCTAAGAGATTGCTCGAAAGAAAAAAATCCCTTTGGGTATGAAAAAGAACACTATACAGTTTCCAGCACTTGTTATACAAATGGCATCTCAGATTGCTCTGCTCCTTTGCAATTCAGGACAAGTTCTGAAGGCTGTAAAGTCATCTATTGCAGTGGCCACGTGGGTGATACAATGGTTTTCTCTTCTGAGAAGGAATCCTTGTGACAAAATAAAAGGGTTTTTTTCTGCTTCTGTTTTTTCTGATTTTTGTGGAGAGGATGGGAGGCCAGTTTTCTCTAGCCACAAGCCAGTAAGATGAAACTACCTGTTCTGACTCAAACACACCCTTTCTTCTTTAGCCTTTATAAACTGGAGCACAACCAAAGTTCACAAACTTTATGTCCATAGAGAAAAAAAAAGAAATAAATCTCATATGCATGAGAAACGTATCTTTTAAGGTGTATCCATCCTAACATGGACTTGATGAACACACAGCCTTTTAAGATGTCCACTGCAATCCAAAACATCCTACACTATTTCTGTTTTTACTATGCACCTATGCATAATAAACAATGTCTGAATACTGCTTCACAACTTCTGTTGCTGTGTTCCAAGTGCAGCATTGTACCTCAGACGTGGACCCCTTTCTGATCTGGGATGGCTGAGACATTCCAAGACTCCAGAACTGATCACCTCATACTTGATAGGAAGGTGCAGCAGGAAGAACTGATGAGATTTTGAGGATATTTGGCCTCCACACAGGACCAAATGACATAGGTAAGTGGTGACAAAGTGTCTTCAGAAATCACTGACAAATGTAACCTTTTTCTGAGGTGTCCCTTGTAAGACAAATCCTTTGCCACATTACCCACTGCAAAAGAACAACCTGGGCTCCGACTCAGTGCAGACATGCTGACGCACAAGCACCCCTTATCATAACACTGTGGCTGAGCACACCACGCTTAAATACTAACCTACGGAAACAAAAGAGGTAGCAGCTGGGTGTGCCTTTTGGTGGCAGTGTTGTCCTAGATATGCTTACATTGACTGCAACCACACACTCTTAGAGGCTTATTCCTGCACCAGCATGATTGGGCAAATCTCACCGCTTCCTTTTCTGTTGAACTTTAGGACATAGAGGAACATAAAACAGGTTAAGTGAACATGGAATAAAAATCCTCTCTCCGACTTTTTGTCCAGCAGCTCTCAGTATTTTCCTCACTGCTTCTTTTCACTTCCTCTTTTAAGCACTGCAGTCTGAGCCTGACTCATCACAGACCATTGTGGCCTCTGCTGCTTCTTCACCTCTGCTGCCATGAGCTCCACCAGCACTGGCCCAGGCCTCTGCTGAACGTCCTGCACAGCTGATGAGCGCTGGCTCTTCTCTGAGCCTTGCTGGGAATGGGGTTTTTGGTAATACATTGGGTAATCAATCAAGAAGTGATCTCTCTTAATGCTCTGCTGCTGACAAAGCTCACGGTGCTTCTGGCGCATTTCCGAGGCACCTGTCCTACGTGTCTTACAGCAGAGCTGTACCTGCCTGCCTTTGTACAACAGCATTAGGCATGTAGACTGAGTCAGGGTGTGCTGAGTTGTTCATGCAGTTTAAACAGAGCAAAGATTGAATCATGAGCTTATACAGAGTTTAAGCTTGGGGAATTCATGATAAGAAACCAAAATGGAATCTGCCCTTGGACTCCCCAGTAATGTGTATTTTTTTCTAATTAAGGTGAGAAGCAGACACAGCCTGTTGCTCCTCCCATGCATTCAGACCTGTGCTAGGCTTTCCTCTGGTGAAGTCTACTTTACAGAGACATTTGTCACAAGCAAACACCTGTAAATCCCATTTGTCACTGACCTTGCCACTTTCCTTTTGCTGTGTACAACTGAGGTGACAGCTCTTTGGCTCTGTATGTGTCCAGTCACTGCATTTCTGAAGCCTCTTTTGGACTGTTTTTCTTTAGCTACAGATTACTCTATAACATGGAATACATCTCCAGCAGTCCTCTGAAAAAGGGAGGCCCAGTCCATCTGTCTTTGATTTAAGGACGAATGTTCAGCCCCCAGTCAAGTCTCCTTCCTTGAACACATTCCTAGAAAGAATTACCATGCTGTCCACATTGCAGTTTACAGTTTTACCCCTTCAACCATATGCAACAAAGAGACAGGCTGGGCAGGAGGACTTAATGTAGACAGGAAAGGAATTGGACAGATTTTACAGAGGGGAAAAGAACAATCCAAAAACTTCTCCATGTCTAATGGACATTCACGGTATTTGTCAGAGTACCTGAATAACCACAGCTGGTTCTCCAATCTCTTTTGTTTTTTATACTCCTGCTTGTTTTGGTTTGGTTTTTTTTTTTTTTCCTCCACAATAGCTGTTTACAGAGCCTTCTTAATTTCACTCTTTCCTGGCCAGATGTAAACCAGGTAATTTACTGCTTGACCACTATGCATCTGAGTTCCAAGAAGATGAGTTCAGCCTTATAATTCATACTAGCTCTTCCACTCAGATGGATGTTAAAGAACATGCAGTGATTGCCTATTGTTAACCCTCTTCTAGCAGGAAAAGTTTTGTGTCAAAAAACTTGTAACTAGAAAACACAATGCAAGAGAAAAATCTCCATCTGCAAAAATTATATTAATCTTCAAAATTGTTTTGACTGCTTCAAAGTCATGTAAAATCTGCCATTTTTGCAATGTATTTTCCATGTAAAAATAACCTAACAGCTTCCTACCCCAAACCAAATTGAAAACAAAAGGTGTATATTGAAGTAAAAAAGTAATTTTTATCATGTATCACCACACTCTTCCACTAAAACAGCATTTTAATTTAATTTCATGCAATAAGTGTTTTAAGTTAGTACACATCAAACCCAAGCTACAGGTGAGAAACCCCAAAGTTTTGCTGCAGTTGCCATTCAACTTTTCCTACAAAATTTTTCATTAAAGGCTCTAATAAAAAAGATAAAAATCTCACATGAAAAGCAGCTGTTACAAAGCACTATAAAACCTCCCCAAGTTTTAGTAATCTTATTGAGATGTATGCTTAAAGATTCCTGAAGTAAAAGTAACTTAACAATATTTAATTTATAAACTGTTTTGTTGAGCTAGTATTATATACTATAATACACTTTAAATTTTAGGTGCAGTAGTTTCATATTTTCAACAGCATACCAATTAGAGAGAAAATACTCCAATTAAGTTTGTAACATATTAAAATGGGAAAAATACAAACATATACTGATTATATACAGATTAATTTAGAGTCTTCTTTCAGCCTCATTTTCTTGAAAAAAAAAACCCCAACCTGTAAAAGTTTATATTTTGCATTTTCTATTTGCAGAATTTATGAGACAATTTTTGTTTTTTCTTAAGTACTTTTAGCCTTATTCAAAATTGCAGTATAGTATTGATTCAAACTAGTGCAATAATATATGAAAGTAAAGCAAAACTAGGTATAGTCTATGATTTGTGTGTGTGTACACGCAGAAGCACAGACAATACATGATTTTACTGCAAGTGTCCCGAAAGTTGATGTTGTGCAAAAGACTTTGGAATATTTCAAGTAGTGTATTTAAATAATACTTAAAGTTCTAAAATTGGAAAGCAGCACCTGTAATAGTAGTCTAATATGTGCAAAATGAAAAGGAAAGCTTTATCATCTAAAAGCAGAAACACCTTCCAGTCAGACTGGGAAGGAGAACATAAATTGCATCTTCTATATATTAATACTGTAATTTGCACTTTGTCAGAGACACAGAAATGCTGCAATGTAAACCAAACATAACACTGCATACCACAGCTCTTGCTACTCAGAAAGCACATATGTTAAAGACAAAGTTTCCTGTGATAAGCTACATTGCTTTCAGGTTACTTCTTTCAGCAGTAAACTTCATTACAAACCTGATTCAGAGCAAATTCTGCTGGGCAAACTTCTGCTTCTCTTACCCAGTCCCGAACTTCTGCTGTTGTAAATGGAAGAGTAATGACTGAAAGTGATTTTATTAAAATATTTGCTTTAAAAACCAGCTGTAGGTGGTCTGAGAGCTGTTGGTGAACTAAGGGGTGGAGGCTCGGCAGCCTGGGTGATTGGAGGGCTGCGAGCTGGCCAGCTATTTGCCAAGCTAAGGCAGAGAGGGAGAAAGTCAAGCTGCTGTTCAGATAAATCATACCCACTGTCTTCACGACACAAAATCCAACTGGAATGCTGTTTTCTACATATAAACACAACTACGTGTGTACAAAATGCACACTGTGGTGAGGGTACCCACTACATGTCCCCCAGGGGCACCTTTTACACATCTTGAGGAAAAGCAAAAATGTGGAGGTCAAACTTGGACTCCCACTCCGAAAGCAAAGTCTTCTCACTGCCCTTGTAAAAAATAAACTGTCTTCAAAGTATATTGAAGGATACTTTGCAACACTTCAAGACCTGAATGCAGTAGTGTAGCATGAAAACTGTTTTTGCTGAGTCAATAGAAGAATATAAATAATTTGAAAAGTACTGCTGTGGCTGGTAGCAACACAGAAGACAGTATATTTACAGAGTCTGGTTAGAGCCCATTCTGTTGAAATGGGGTGATGCACCATATATCTTGTTCTCCTTTACATAATTTGAAATATAAAAATGCTGAAGACTGGAATTAGAACAGTCTAAATATTTCTGTGACACAACCAATAAATAATCCTCAGTTTCTTAAAAATTAGCTTCCGGAATAAACTAAACCCCAGTGGGTAATATATAGTTCTATGTTTACTACTTCCAGTGGCAGACAACCCCACCCAAAACATGTAGTAGCATTTCCAGTCAACATTATTGATGACATATTGTTTCCCTTACAACACTTGTGTTTCAATATCTCTTTTTGTTTAGAAAACACTGCAAATGTGAGTTTTGCAGAGAGAAGCCCTATGCTTCTCATCATTAAAAAGTCTTTCCTATGAAAATATGGAGAAAAACACATGTAGTGTGGCGGCCCCCTACAACTTGCTCTCAGCTTTTAGTTTTCCTTGAGGGTAAATGTCTGTCAGTGCTGCAGAAGCACAGAAGGCTCCTCCTCCTTCCCTTTTGAAAAGTCCTGCTTCCTGCAGCCACATGGAAGGGATGAAGACAACTTTTCCTCAGCTCTCCCAGATCCAAGGAAAAAATGCCTCCAAGAAGAGCATGCTCCACAGGGGTGGGCCATATTTCAGAACCAGGAGTCCAGATGTCATTTCTTATATTACTAAAGGCTATTCTTTTCTGAAGTACAAAAAGGTGTAAAAAGGTCTTGTTCCTTCAAGCTCTAATGATAACAATACTCATTTTTCCTCACATGCTGACCGCATCCCTGTTAAATACAAACTTTTCTCTTTTTCCACTTAATACTGGTCAGAAGACAGAAACAAGAAGTTATGCTAGAGGTGCAAGCTGCTAAACAGGTTATGTTTCTTGTGTGGAAAAATAAGGAAATTACTTTTAAGGAGTATCACTCTCAACCATGACAATATCTAGGCATTTTTTTCTCAAACCATCACTCTCTAGCAAGTCCATGAACAACTCGTGGATTTTAGTTAACATGCTCAAGACCAGTTCCGAATCATTTCCAACCACGTAGATCCACTAGGAATTGTTAATGCATAAATTATGTGATTTTTTGCTTAATCATGGAAAACATCCCCCACTTAAAAAAAAAAAAAAAATAAGTAGAAGCTGTAATTGCTTCATAATCTGCTGAATAGAGAGACTTCGTTTCTACTTGACTTCCAAAAGTTAGTCTTCCTTTGGCATACCTATCCCACAGTATCAGGGCAGGATAGAAGCTGAGTGTGAAGCTAGCCTGGCAGTGGTGTTCTGCTTTGATCTCTTTCTGGTACACTCCTGCCAGTTTAATGATGATGCACTGTAGCAGGCTGATCTATGAATTTATGTCACTCCTGTAGCTGGAACCACTGTCTGGGGTATCACCATATGTAAATAATTCCCAAGTGGCTTTATTAATTATTAATTAAAGATAGTTCAAAAGGTCAAAGCAAAAAAACCCCAACGAACAACCCCAAACCAATAAACTAAAATCAACAGTGCCAGCAAAACCCAAACAAAAAAAGCAAATCTTGACAACTACTGTCAACTACTTTCAATATCTGGCTGTAGAACCGAAGACTATGCAGGCTATATAGATGTGGTCATAACTGGGGCACAGGCCTAAATTTAAACAGGGGAATTGGAATTCTGTATTTCCAAGAAGGTAAAACAAGCTTAAGAAAGTAGTTAAATTTTAAATTTGTATTCCTATAAAAATATTCATTCCCTACAACCATATTCTCTTTATAGCATCTATAAAACATGTACAAAATCTATTATGGGTATTTTATATACATGCATTGTTTGCATTTGAATGTACACACATTTCAAAATCTTTTGCACCGTGCAGAATTAACACAGAGGACATGTTGTCATATTCAGAGAGCAAGACAAACAATTCTTGGTATTGAATACACAACCTGGTCAGACTGAAGCCAACTGCAAAATTCCAAATTATATCATTGGGGTCAGGATTGATTCAAAATAAGGACTTTGAATTAGGAAACAGGAAGAAGTAGACAGTAATGACAGAATGGACTAACCCTTCGTCTCCCAACAATACAGAACCACATCACCACAAGGATTGTTCACACTTTTCCACAACAGATATTTTAGGGGTGTCACCTTTTCTTCTGGATCTTTTTTCACAACCCACTGCAGCCTCCAGAACTCTTTCATCACTGTACCATTAAGAGGAAAAAAACCCACCCTCTTATTATTTCACCATAGAGCACCATCACTACATCTTCCATAGATTTGCTCTCCAAACAGAATAGAAATGTAACTGTGCAAATTATTTTCTCTGCAAATGCCATAATGTACCTCACAATCACCATATTTAACTACTTTATCTAATATACACCATAAAACATTCCAGTGAATGTACTATAAAGTTTCTAGAGTTTGCAAGAATCTACTTCCAGTACATCTCACTGAAAACTTGAAAACGGGCAGTTATCTACTCATCTATGTAAGCACAGCATCTCCAAGACTTTCCAAACCCCGAATCACCAGCTCTCTGGGACTACCTCTTTAGAAGAGGATCTTTCTATGGAAAATGCCAGAAACAAGATTATAGTAAGTCAGGTACAGTATTAATCGTATCACTTTTTGCTTTTTACCTCTCTTAATTTTTATTCTGGATCTTATTATGGTACAGGTTTGTTACAGACACTAAAAGCTCAAATCCTTCAGGGGCCATATAAATCGGTTCAAAATTTCATCCTCATTCTTTAAATTAACAGTAGAAACTCTACTAGTATCTATAGGGCTGGAAAGTCAGTCACAAGTGCAATTCCTGGTTCCTTCAGAGCTATCACCTGGCTATGATAACAATCTCTGGTAATATTGGTAAATTTGTGGATTGTTGTAAAGACAGATAAGAGCTGTGTTGCTGCTGTTCATTTGAGCTCTAAAACTTAATCCAGGCAACAGAAGCACACAGCAGCTACATGGCTAAAGGCTTTCACATCTAGAACTGTTCCTGGCTCCTGGTCAAGAAGCAGGGAGTACACTGGCTGGTGAAATAAAATAGCTTGCATCTGTCCTGCCTTGATCTAAAGCATAGTGGAGTAGATCAGTATGTCCCTGCTACATAGTGTTTGGTTCAGAGGTCTTGTGGACACTCAGATGTAGTCTTGAGTTTGTTTTCAGTCATGCATACTCGAAGCTACAAGACCATGTTGCTACCTAGTGGAGTGGCATTTTCGTAGATTCAGCTGAAAGGCGTATTGTGTGCCTCAGGGTGTGTAATAGCAGCATCTGCGAGGTGGTCATGAAGGTACAGGTTCTGGTGGGGTACCGGCAAAGAACACCATATCTAAGGCACTTGAGACGAGACTGAGGATGCAGAATGTTGTCTGGGGGCAGCATGCCCATCTTCAGGAAAGAGCTGTGGTATGTCTACTTTGGCTCCCAGTTTGCTTCCAGTTACAAATCCACTTCTGTTTTGACCAACAACATTACTTTATAGCTTAGATTCTGGCTTTAGAGACTTCTTTTCAGCTCTTTAGCGACTATATCGCACTTGGATTAATCTAAGGTGCTTCATCAACAGTTCTCTCACTTACATACCCCAAAGACTTTCACAGCACATTCTTTTCATAAAAAAGGTGATCAGAAATTGTCTTCTCACCATGAAACATCTGACCATATTAGAGGGAATGAACTGAAAAAGAAAACTATTTTATTTATTACATTTTCCAGTGGAAGGCTCCTTTAAAACTTCCTCTTGCAGTGTCACAAGTGTATGAACATATTTTCACAGAGTTATGTGAAAATTCATGTTCAGGTAATTTTAAATTAAAAAGCCCCAACCAAACATTAATTTGTGAAACTCTTGCACAGACTGAAACAAAATACTGCAGAAGCCCAGTTGACAAACAGATTAAAAGTTGCTCTGCTGTTGACTCTGACTTGTCTCACAGACACAGACTCACAGCTATGGTCCAAAAAGCTGTGGAGTTTGCATAACTAGAGGTGCTAACTTTGTAAAAGTGTGTCCAGGTGCTTGCCCATATAACTACTTATACTGCACAGAAGTTAAACAGGAACAAAAGCGCTTGCAGGACCACGGCTTTAGTGAATCATTGCAAATCCTCAACAGTGCCTTGCACGGAGTGTGCTGCTCTGCATTTGAAGTCGGGACCTTGCAGCCAACTGTAACAAACATAACTTTTGACACGAACAATGTGGTTTGTACAATTTGTGCAGCTCTGATGGGATTTGAGAAGATGTACTAGTATTCATAAAAGGATTCATCAGGTGCCAACAAGAATCTTTTCTCTGTCAGGATAAATAAAGTAATTAGCATTTTAGTGGTTCTGAGAAAATCCAGGACACCACAAAAAAAAAAAAAAAAAAAATTCAAACTATGGGCTAATTTACATAAGATGGTCATAAACATGTAAGAAAAAGAATCGTTATAAAACTCAACAGTATAGTTGGCTATCTCTGTTATGATGAAATAATTTCCTAAGAGAATAAATGACAATTCAACACTTTTTGAAGGGCTTCCTATTTATTAAAAATATAAACATATTTATTTTAGATTGCTTCTCATGGTATAAGCAGATTATTGAAACTAGTTCCTACAGAATGTACAGATTAAAAATGATGACTTACCAATTCTCTCAACTTTTCTTTTATAATACTCATTCACTTCATACTTAGAAAGAAAAATAACTCAAATCCTGACCTTCTGTAAGAGAAATGTAATATATCCTATTAAAAATAATCATGTACTATTAGACCAATATTAGACCAGCTGTGAAGACCAAATCTGCAAACCTGAATTTCATATGAAACCAGAAGAAGGGCTATATTGGCACAAATTCCTGTTGGTTATTTTGACCCAGGAATTAGTAATTTAACCTAATATTAAGCATGTCCCAAGCAGCTACTTGCTATCATTTGTTGAATTCTAAATATTCCCAAGGGTCTAAAGAAAATGTTTGTAGTGCTGACTCACAGTGCTGTCACCAAGGCTAAAATCAAAGTTTTGGAGAGGCCGTGGAGAAGAAAAGTAACTATTTAAAGCCATATTCTCTAGAAAAAGAAATCTACACAAGCTTGTTTTGGTCCAAATCCACACTCGGAGTACAGGATAAGTATAAATAGGAAATTTAGATTTAAGAGTTTGCAATGTATACAAAGAAGAGCCAAGAAAATCAAAGTTAAAACTAACACTTGGTCTCTAATTGAAATTATAGTGCAGTGCCATGTCTTGCCAAGACCAAAATGATGCAGTCCCATATCACCCCAGAGACCTGGGAGCATCAGATACAGCTCCACACTGTGGCTTAGGAAGGAGCATGAGGAAGGCACCACAGGCCAGGTAAGGTGTGATTGCACTTCTTCATCAGAGGTTTGAAGTTACAAAAAGGTCTTTCAAAATAAGCAAGGAGAAAGATCTAAAGAGTTTCCTATAAAAAACCCAATTTTATCTGGAAAATTTTTATTAACTCCATTTCTATTTCATTCATGAGGTATGTAATTAACAATCATTTTCCATGCAGGAAAATGCCTGCAAAATTACATGAAGGTTGCTGTTTTTATTTACTCTTTTAAAAGCTGGTTTTAATCAGTAACAGGGTTTTACCTCTCACCCCGTGGTTACTAAGTTTCCATGACAGCCTCTTGTGTAAGACATAAGCAAAAGCCTCTGACAAACTAGTATCAGATCAATTCTGTCCTCTTCAAAAACAGTCAATATATATAAAAAATAATAAATAAATAAATATATAATTACCCCCTGACAAACTAGTAGAGAAGTATTTACAAATATAAACCTGGATATTTTTTTTGTGTGTGTGTGCTAATAGCAATATATGAGCAATGACTTCAGGATCAAAATTAAATCCCAGCCCTTTCCCTGATTAAAAATGTATTTGCACAAAAGCTGGTGATTCTCTAAAAGGGACTTAGCCACTGATTTTAAAGTAGAAATCACAAGAGCCTTTCCATATGCCTAAAATCCTGAGATGGCTTCTAAATTTATGAAGAATACATACTTTTTGTATGGCTCTGTGTTCTTCCACAGGGGAGCTACAAAATCAACAGCTCAACAGCCCCAAATTTAGCCTAATTTCATGGTGCAATAATGGAAATTAAACAGAGGACTAATGATTTACCTCATTTCTTTCCTCCCTTCCCAGCCACACCTGGCTAGCATCAGCTTCAGTGATTCCTGCTCCACTGAGGTTGCCCAGTCCTATCCCTAAGTCACAGCACTTCTCAGCCCATTTGACCAGTGCGGCACACAGTAATGGGCTCCAGTTGGTCTCCTTGTTTTAAAAAGCAGTGCAATTAATTTTCTGTATTGATTTATATAAAATTGTTTAAAATAACTCAATTTTATTTAAAAAGTAGACCTTCCCACTGTTCTGTATGGGTCAAGGAAGGAATAACAAAGTGGAGGAGAGAGAAAGGATTAATGTATCTAAGACTAAAAGAAATCATGGATGCTACTGGAAATAGATTTCACTGACAAAAGTATCACGGAGCAAGGGAAGGGAAGGAATTCCTATTACACATCTTGCTTGTTTTTATATGATTCTTTATGGCACATGGAAAAGATGCTGTAAAGGGATTACAAAAAAACCCCAAAAAAACTAGGTCACCTAATCAAGGTGTCTTAACTTTCTCAGAATGGAACATCTAAAATGAAGTACATATTAATTATCTGCCAATTGTAGCAGTTTTTTAAAGCCAAGTTTGCTTTCTCTTGCTTACAGAAATCCAAGAATTAGATGCACATATTGTTTATAGTCCTTATTTCATTTATCTTAAGTCAAAAGTGGTAAGAATTTATTTAAGAGAGTCTTATATGAAGGTTTTCACAAATCTCCTTTGCAACCAAATATTGCTCTGAAATGATGAAGTATTTAAAGTTGGATCTGTACTGGACTTTAAAATTAAATCAGAGAAGTATTTTGCTTCCATTCTGTGTGAAAATGGAATTGTGACACCGTTAGTAGACATAACTCACACCAGACAGAACTAGCACACAAAGTGCACTGCTGTGTTTTATTTTAAGCTTATGTATCAGAACAATACAAAACAACATAAACAGGAATACTGAGTTCACAAAATATAAATAAACTCCATCTGCAAGGCTTAATCCCAAAATGTTCTGAAGTTCATGGTGCTAAGACCTCTCTGCATTCCTTAGAGGTACTTTTTGCACCCTGCAAAATCAGCCGCTTCTTTCAAATATGAAATCCCCACGGTAATAAGTCACTGCAAAGTCACTGTGGAAACCTGTTACAGAGCATTACCCTTTGACATTAAATGTAGATACTCCAGCCAAACATTCTGAATATATGCTATCCATGTCAAGATCATATAAATCCTAACATCTAACATTATTTATAACTAAGGCAACTAATGCCAGAGAATTCCCTTCTCATTCTTGGCTTTAAATAGCACCACTACATTTAATGCATGAGGAACAGAGCCTGAAGAACATTCTAATCTTCAGTTGGCTAATTTTCTGAAAATTTGTTAAGCAAGTCAATAAACAGCTTGACTGCATATAATATCTCACGGGTAAAACATGACCAAGACTTCAAAATACAGCAAAAAACAACACTGGCCTTGCTAGTCACACACTGGGATCTTGATCACTTATTTCCAAGTGTCCAAGCAACAGCTATGGGAAGTGACCCTATGTTAGCCTAACCATGCACTGTGGCTTTCCAGAGAGCTTACACTTGTGCAGGCTGAAGTGCTCCATTTTGTCACACTGCAGACAGCAAGACTCTGTTTAGCATCTTATGAAAATACACAGGAAACCCTTTGTGAACTTCCCGTAAGAAAGAAGTGTTCATTTGTATCTTAATCAAATCACAACTATACATGACAGTTGAATAACCACGATAAAGGCTGCTGCTTCGCAGATCTATGCAGATCTGACTTAATGCATAAAGCTCGAAACCTTGGCAAGTCTGCTTGAAGAAACCAGATATTCTCTTGGTATAAATCCAGAACAAGTTTAGCAATAGCAGGAGAGTCATTTTGGCAGAGCATAAAAAACATGTAAGACAGCACAAGCATAGGTTCATAACGTGATGAATATGCTGAAAATAATAAATTACATGGAACAACACAAAAATCCCACACAAAGGTCAACCTGTGTGTGTGCGCACACGTGTTTCTGTACTCCAGCCAGACAGCATGATTGTTCCTTACTTGCAACTTTATCTTCAACATAAATTGGCTGGACGGTATTGGAAAAGCTAGTAACTTAGCAGTTGCGCAATTTTTCCAGGAGGCTGCTCTGCTCATAAAAATCAAAAGTCATTTGAGCATTAAATTGCATTTATTGTACCTATGAAGCTACCTTACTGGCTACCAAATGGCACAGGGGAACCCATGTTGCTTGCAGTAAAGTACTTGCAGTATACCAACTGATGCACTAGCTATAATAAATTACTTGCAAATGTGTTTTCAGGATAATTTGGAACATATAGCAACTGAAAAGAGACAGCCCATCACTTCCTCCACATGGAGATCATGTGAAATCCAGTTTTCCAGTTGCACTCTGTTGTGGCAACAGAAAGGTCCATAAATTTATAACTTTTTATTGTATCTTCAGTGAACGCAGAACATCTTGTAAACATTTTATGTCACCTCCTCCCCTCAGTCACTTTCTTCCCTTGCCACATCCAATGATCTTGAATAGCATGACAAACTTCTGATGGGGAAGGTCAGGGTGTGTCACACACATAATTATGAATTCCCTTAAACATCCTCCTCTAAACTGATATGTATTGAACATTAGCAACACAGAACATCAAGCACATTTAGTTAACAAATCTTCTCATTTAACTGCATGCTAATCAATTAACTGTATGTTCACATCTTTCTTCTTTTTTGTCATCAACTTATTTAAGTGAAAAAAAACCAAACAACTTCTCCCCATTATTTTTTTCCTATATCAACTGCTTTTTCTAAACCTATACAAAAATTAGCCTCATCTCCTCCCATGCTGTGAGTAAATTGTGGGGGAAATCTTGTAAAACCCTAGACTTTAATACAGCCAATTCTATTTGTTTAAAAAATCCCACCCCAAATATACAAGCCAGGCCCCTAAAAGACCAGGCACTGCAAATAACTAGACTAGTTATCACCAGAGAGATATCCTTCCACATATTGTGTATATGTGGGTTTGTGTGTGTGCATGAGTGCAAACTACAGTATTTCTTGGTTTTCTTCTCAGTGCCTACTATGCAAAAGGATGGCTTATTTCTGGGTGGTCCAGCTTTCATTGCTATTATGGCTGAATCACAATTTTGTAATAGGACTGTTCCCCGACACACACACTTTCTCATGAGCTCTGGAGGCAATGGCATAAACCTGAGTTCCAGCTGTGTATCTGTGCAGAGGCAGGATCTGGCCACAAATCATTCCTTACTTGCCCAAGGAGAAAAAGCTGGCAAGGACAGAATCACTGTCTCAAGGGCCAAACCCAGAAAATAGGTTTCTAGTTGAAATGCAATGATCTAGGGCAACCTCGTGGGACATTCCAGACAGGAAAGACATCTCATTATACCAACTGTTTGAAAAAAAACTTCTGACATCTGATATCTTCTTGTTGGATAAAATACTAGGTGGCAAAATGCCATAGAAATTACTTCTAATTCTGAAATGCCACCACTCCCCTTACTAGTACTAGATGGAATATTTCACCAACTTATTGATTTTTATTGAATCTGATTAATAGGTTAGTACCTTTTGTAAATTATAAGTTTTCATAATGCAAGAAATTTTTTTCACTAAAAATAATTAACACATTCCTCATAGAAACACTATTAAAACATGAAGCTTTAATGGTTCTACACTAGCAAGCAATACTCATATAAAGAATTTTGATAAATAAAATAACAATAAATGGTGTAAAATCCTTCATGTCTAATCTAAAATAAATCTTAGCTAGTTTAAATGATAATCAACTCATCAGCAAGTATACCTTGGCTAAGATCATTTTTCACTTATGCATTGCTTTACTAACCTTCAGAAAATGCCACTTTGGCATACAGTTGTCTAACTGTATTTCTGTCAAACTGTATTCCTTTATTTCTGTCCCTTGAAACACAGCCAGCAATGCATGTGCATTGCTCATAGAGAACTCAAATTTCCACCAGCTGAAGAGGCTAAAGCTCTAACTCCCGTGACATCCAGTTACTTTCTTTTATTTCCCTTTAATCTTGGTCTTCTTCACATTTTACATAGAGACTAAGTTCAAATTTTCATTCTTTTGTGCCTTCTTAAATTATGATAAGCAAAGAACAGTCTCATCTTAACATCTTTTATAGACTCACTAGAGTGGCCTGGACATCATTGTATCCAAGTATCTTTCACTTTATAGCCTCTCATGAAACCATAGCTCTTCTAGCACTGAAATATTATGCATACCCATCTAAATATTAAGCTTGTTTTTCAGTAGTGTTCAAACAGTATCACATGCCAATAGTAACTTTCAGACATATTATGAGTGCAAGTCCACCTTGTAACCTGAAAAGTGAACTGGATGCACTGTTAGTAGGATGAGACACAGACAAAAAGCCACTGTAATTTTGCAATACATGATTTTTGATAGGTACTGAGAGATTCCAGAGAATGCATCATTATTGACTATCCTGTTTAACTGCAATTTTGCTGATTTTGTTATAAATCCGGTCTGATGTGATAAGCGTTCTTCAAAAACTAGTGGAGAGTTCCATCTATTTCAGTAGAGGTTAAAATAATCCCAGAAGCACCTTAATAAATCTGAAAACTTGCTTAAGTAAAGCAATTTTAAAATGTTAATATTTTCCTCAATAGATTGGAATATCAAAAGCCATCACATAACACACTGTATGTAAATGATCAATTTTAAGTATTCATTTCAAAAATAAAACTCACCTCAGAGATTTTTTTTTTAATTATTTTTTTATTTTATTTTAGCCTGGAGGACTGTACCAGGTGAATGAAAATAGGGTAATTCATCAGACAGGAAACTACTGACATACAGTAATTGCTCCACTACGAATATGTTATTTAAAACTTTTTAAATTACTGTTAGTTTTATGATAATAATCCCTTGTCTTGGTTCCACAAAAGTCTAATACAATTCTAATGATCAAAAGAAAAACAATTAAGAAATGCTTTGATGATAACATAGGGAAAATCACTGTTGTACTTCAGCATTTCTGCACTGAAGTCTAGAAATGATACGTCAAAACACCTAAATACCTCCAGTTTCAGAAATTTATATAGTCTTCTCAAACAAAGCATTCCAAGTTTGATGTCTGGTATTGAACTATCTGAAATCCATTATCTCAGTAAAGAGAGGAAAAAGGAGAAGGAAAATGCAGCAATTACTAGTCCATGCTTTGAGGATGCCCCTGCTCTCAGCAGGTGGGTTGGACTAGATGACCTCTAGAAGTCCCTTCCAACCCAGACATTTCTATGTTTCTATTTCTATGTTTCTATGCTTCATTCATTAATAACATCATTTTTTCGGATTATTGGATCTCAAGGGATAAACAGTGTTGTAAAAGTACCCTTCTCAAGTGCTATCAATCTGGTATAGTTAAAATACAATCAACAAGCTCTAATTAAAGTAATAAAATGTCATGGAAGTTTGGAAATCCAAGTCAGAAAGTCAGGGTTTTGATAAAAATATAGGAAGGGCAAAGTTCTTTAGGACTTTCTGCATTGACTCTGTACTTCCTAGCAAAGGTTTATGGAGCACAAATTAGCCATGTTTTTTGGCGCTAGCTGAATATAGTTTAAAAAATATATCCTTCTATGCACAGTAGAAATTCCTACTAAAACAAAAGGTAAAAATCAACCTTGAAGATATGCCATATGACACCCTGGAATTAATTGGCATCTTCTGATTTTGGCAGGAATTTCCCTATGGAATGTCCTCTCTATTTCCAAATTCTGCAGGCAAAGGACTTTAAAATAGAAGACAAAACCGATGAAGCCTGATACTCTGCTATAGCATTGCAGACAGGAGACCTGCAATAGAAATCTGCCTGTTGCATACAAAACATTTTCATTTACCTCCAAACAATGGTAGAGGTTCTACCTCCTTGTGTGTAACTCTCCAGTAGTCATCCTAACTCACTCTGATTATCCTTAAAGATGAATTGGATGGTGACAAACTACAATGTCTTGTTGACATGATGTTGAGAGGAATCTTTTGAAAACCTGGAGAGTAAAAGTCTGAGAAAGTGGTATTCTTTAGCCATACAACATAAATAGGTATTTCTTCTGAAGTTTTCAAGGCATTTTAGTCTACATGTCAAATATAGCTAGGTAGCATTTTAAAAGCAGGAAGGCTAAGACTTCACAAGGCTACAGTTGAACATATTTCACTTACTCTGAAATTTCCTACAGCTGTAAAGAGAAATGAAAAAGAAAAAAAAAAAAAATCAAACATCTCCAAAGCATTGAAACTGATTAATTATCTTCAAAATTGCCCTTAAAAAGATGGCTTTTCTGATGGGAATTAGAAAACCCACCACAAACTGCAGAAAACTGTGCAAAAGGAATACTTCTAAAAGGATGTTTAGGGCAGGCAACAGCACCAGGATGAATTGTCCAGAGCAGAGAAAATGAGTTTACTCTTAAAGGACATCAGTGGGCTCTGTTCTAGACTGCAATCTTTCATATGAAACTGGTGACAGTTATTAAGCCAAACCATGAGAAAAGGAGAAAAATGCAGTAGAACTACTGAGCCCAGAGATCAAACAGATCAAAGACAGCTACTCCTTCAGAATAAAGACTTCATTATTTATTTTTTTAAGTATAACTTTGCTCTCTGCTGTGATAGCTGTGTGTGTGACATGATAGATTTTGTCATGACCTAGACATAAATCAACCAAACGGGCAGAAAATGTCTCTGAGAAAGCAGAGGCAGCAATTCTACCGTTTCATGCCTATTGCCATAAAATACACACTGGGATCAGTGATGTGATGACAATGCCATGACTCCTTCAAGAGTTAAAGTAATATCATTGCCTTTCATTCTACCTGTTTCTAAAGCTCTATAATGGTGACTCTGTAAAAAGCAAAGTCCTCAGAAAGCTTTTTCATGTGATTAAAGTTGTGTTCTGCTAACATGTTCTCTTCAAAGGCAACACAAACAGAACATGAAAGTGTCATTCAACTGTGGAAATTGTTAAAACTGTGAGTCTGACTCTTCCTCAGCTTAGCTCAATTTATTCATACTACTGTTTTGTTTGTTGGCATTTTTTTCTCCCATTTCTTCCACAAAGGACAAAAGACCAAACAAAATAACGTTTACAGTTTTAACTGCCTGGAACTAAACCAAAGCACATTTGGAGAAGCTTGTGTAAAAGAGAGGAGATGGACTCTTAGTGAATGTGAGTAGTGTTCACAGGTTTTCTTTGTTCGAAGTTTATCAAACCAAGTATATGGCACACAATGAAAGCACAAGTAACAAGCACATGCTGGATGAAAGGCTATTTGGAAAGCACAATCAGAAACAAATGAGAAGCCATGGATATGGAGGAGTTAATTTTTGGCATTGGTATGAATTCTGAAACAATATAAAAGATCAAAGAGAAGCTACTGACAGTTTGGAATATGTCATCTCCCCCTCCCCCAAATGAACATCTCCCTGACAATATAACTGAGTGTTAGATGGACTCTTAACTCTTGGGCTTGGCTTTAGATATTAGCCACAAATTATACCTCATGACATCTATACTTAATAAAGCTCATCAAGGCCAGAGACAGCCCAAATTATTATGCAACAGAATGCCCACTTTGCTGGGAAATATTTTTAACACAGAGATGACCTGAAAATCTTCCTGATAAAAAAAAAAAAAAAAGAAAAGAAAAAATAAGTTGGGCTGTAGCTGATGAGCAATTTTCTTTTATATCTGTCAGCTTTTCAGATTATGAGCAGTGTTTTGTATTATAGCTAAGTATAAAATGATTTGGTGACCCCATTTATTTGGATAATTCTTGAGGTTGATGTGGCTCAAATTCATGGAACTAATTTGTCTGGATAACAGCTTTACAAAGGTTCAGAAAAGTCTAGACATTTTCACTGTGGGAAAAAAAAAAAGATGCACAGTCACTTTTATACAAACTTTAAAAATAATATCCTGCAGTCATCCTTTCATATTGCAAATTGTACTTCTAAAGTCAACAGCAGATAAACTAAAGCAGTTGAGAGTAGTTTTGTTTGTACAACACTGGAAGGTATCAAGGGAGATGGAAACAGCCTTTGATTCAACTATTTTGCAAGAAAATGACACACTAAAGAAAAAGATTGGTTATCTTTTCCACTTCAGGCTCCACACAATGTAATTTTTAAGGTAATTGAAATTTTATTTAATAATATGATTAAAAAGTAAGCTACTTCCCAAAGAAATAGTTAACTATAGAATTTCCTAATCATGCTGACTAGCATTTAGGAAGAAGACCAGTAAAATACATGAGAACTTTGAACAGTTTCTAGTAGCCTAGAACAGTTTGACTAACCAGAGAACGAAGAAAAAAGGAAGCAAGGGAAGAAATAAACATTGCAGTTTTACATCACTCTCCCTCACTACAGCTACAGTTTTAGCTTAGAATTAGGTTTTAAAACTTAGCTCCAATGTACTTTGGCCTTACTCCATTCTGGCCTGCCAAACTATGTTCCAAAACTGGTTTAACTGGAACCAGGTTCAGACACTGCTGCCAACCTGTTGTAGCTCCAGAACAGGAGGGGAAGGAAGACTCAGCGTTTATTTCTTTATAAAAGAAAAATAAAATACTTAATTCTTTATCTTTGTTCCAGAAATTCAAACAGTTTTGTATAATCAAAAAGACTGAAATCCCTTCAAAATTAAGGGCTTTGTTATAAAAGCATTTGAATTTACTACAGATTGCAGCCACATGGCAAAATTATTTCCATAAATAGAGTCCTAGTGAGTGAAACAAAAAGCTTTTCAGTTGTGCTAAGATAAAAATTATCTCTGCAATTATTCATACTGCAGTAACATCCAGCTCATAATAAAGACCTGTCCAAGCACTAAATCCAGGTAAAAAAATCAATAGTATTAGAAAAGCAGAGCTAAACCAACCAAATAAAGTGTGCAGGGTGGTGGGTTCATCTGTCTTCCTACTCATGTGCAATCAATTTTCCTGACTGTCAAACCACCGAGAAGCTCCAGTGTAGCCATTGCTGCTCATACCTTCAAACTAGAAAAGAAACAGTTTGCAAAGTTCATCTTTCAAACGCAGTTCAGTTGATTAAGAAATTGGGTTTTGTTCACCTCACAATTCAAGCTTGGCTGGCTGCTTCCTGCAGAATTACTTTTTCAATAGTCAACTGTTTGCCCAAGTGGAATTCCATAGGATTATTTCCTGCCTAAATTCTTATATCCAGGTCTCTTTCTTTAGTGTTTCTTAGGTTATGGAGATTCAGTATTTTCCATTACACAGCAAATGCAACTCTTTCAATCGCTGTCTTTCAACTTGCCTCTTTTTGGCAAAGCTCCATCTGTTGAAGAACCACAGTCAGTCTGGAATAAGAAATTCCCCTCTTTTGGTGCTAAATTTCATGAGAGCACACGTGCACATGAAGAACAGTCCAGTAAAAGAGTTTTTAGTTGACTTATATTTCATGGTGTCATACTTAGCCCGGTTTTCATGGATTACTGCCAAGGCAGATACAGATAGTTAATGAAATGGTGATAGATTCTGACTGTTACCACCAACAGAATGAATGCATCAGTTACAGAGCTCAGAGAGCAACAGTAGGACATGCTTGGTTCAGGACTAGCTGCAGAACTGTCACCTAAACAAGTTTTGAAATGGAATCAGAAAGAGTGAGAGGTATTTACAATAACTGAAACCACATCAATAGCACAGTCAGTGCAACAATCTGCTGAAGCATGTATAGACAGAGACAAGTCACCCTTGGTATAGTTACACTGACATTTTTGTTTAGTTCAGATGCATATTTTCAAAGCTATTCTTCCAGTCACCCTGACCATTCACTGTGCTTCGGTACACTCCATGGAGCAATGCTGAACCATCCTTTTGGATGAGAGGAAATTTGAATATGTGTGCCAGAACAGTATCTAAAATACTCTAGCTGGTAATGGAAATTCAGTCCGTGGGACCAGACAAAAGCTAAGCTGAAGTCCTCTTAGTTCTCCTACACATACCAGAGCACAAGTGGTGCTGTCAGTGAATCCACAGCACCATAAGTTTTATTCTATAGCTTCATTCCTGAAGAGCAGCACCAGTTGCTGACGCAGACACTGCCACTGCACACAGATAACAGTGAATTCTCAACTGGGAAGGCTGCAGGCTGGTCTGCCAATCTGAATGCAAAGGTGCTTACCAGAGAGCTAAACCGTGCTGCCGTTGCTGCATCGACAGTTATCGCATAATTTGAACTAACACTTCAAGTTGGCATTTCTGCCAAAATAAGTGGTGTACCCTGATTGCATGTTTGCTCCTGCTTTCTTCCCTTGGGCCAACATAAACATTTCTGTGCTGCAAAGTGAATTAACCTGGGGAACAGAGCCACAGTAATACTGAGTAGGTACAAAGAAATTACCAGTTTTGTCCCAGATTAGTTTCCTGATAAAGTTCACTACAGAGCTGCACAAGTTCTTGTACCAGCATTATGACAGAAGGATAAACTGCTGTAGGCAAGTGGCACTGCTTCTTTCAGTGGCCATGCCAGCTGGAACATTTGTCAAATGACAGACTTAAAATATAACTCCTTTTTGCTGCAACCACAACTCTGATTAAAGACAAGTTTATTCTCAAGCAGTGCAGAGCTGTCAGGCGAGCTAAGAACTTGTAAAGATCACAACAATCTCAATGGCAAAATTAAAGTCTAGAATGTTACACTGCAGCAGTGTTGATGATGAATGATTCATAATAATGCATCAAATCTCATCCCTTCACTGGCAGAGACACTTGCAAAGGACAAATTTCATTTTGAGTGAACTTGGACAGGCCAGTTGTTCAGTATGGAGCATTATTGGTACAAGATAGGGAAATAGAGATATTAGAGAATAGAATACCAGTTATAAAAGTTACTTTAAGTATTATTCCATTCCATGTTCTGTGTAATGAACAGAACACCACACCCTGCACCCTGATGTGACATTCAGTGTCTGCTGGGAATGCCAAATGAATGTCTGACTCCAAGTTACTTGACCTGAAAGTCAAAAAGTATAATGAGGCTTCTACAGAAATTATATAGACACTATTAGTTCTGCTTTACTTCTAAGAAAATATTTTTCAAGTTCTATTTCAGTGTGAACTGTAAGAAAAAGCAGCTGATAAAGATGAGGCCACAGAAGCTGCATTGGTATAGGAAGAGTTTATTTGCTTATTTATTTAAGTCTTCAGTTTCTACAGATGCGTTCTCAGTTTCTGGAGGAGATTGTTGGGAAAGCTCATCCCCACCATGTGCAGAAATGGTTTCAACACATGAACTTGGAATTCAGGTAGGAGGTACTGCTGGACTCTAGGGCTTCTTTATCTAAATCAATACTAAGCAGACTTCTCCCACTTCCCTTTTGAAATAAATTTCATACTGGTAACTGTCCACCTGGTTCAAAGGGCTTATTGTATGGCTTTTATTACACATTATATGTTTCAGTATAGCAAACGGGATGCAGCAGGTATCCAGGCAGTATCTCTCCTATCATCCAAAATCAAACTAGTATTCTGTACAAGCATGAAGTCACACATAAAACAGTCACACACTCATCCTTGTACAAAAACAGTCCTTTAGTCATTCTTTGGATTGTTTGGTCTTAGGATGCTGACTTGCTTGCCAACTTAAGATTCACTGCAGAAAACTAACAAACAAACCTCACTCTGTATCAGCCAGAATCTATTTGTAAATATCTCCAACATCACATTGCTAAATTCCCATGGTCTATAACACAATGAAATGCTGTCATATTCTCTTAACTAGTGAGCAAGATCCAGAAGTGGCTGAAGGTTCAGACATGCTTTCTTCATTCAGGTCTTCTATACTACATACAAGGAATGAAGGAACCTCTCCAAATGATCAAATCAATACCAAAGGCCAGCAAAACAACCCATGCAATATGGGAGCAACATTTTTGTGATTTCCATTCTTCACTACTTAGGATGGTCAGCTGCTCCTCACTATGCAGCCTGGTGTGGGATCATGTTCTGAAACATCAATCTGAACATGTGGCATACACTGCTTTATATTTTGCAACCCTGAGTGGGATTTTAACACTAGTGTTTCACTCTTGATCTGAAGCATATCCTGCCTTTCCATTTCTCAGAGAGTGATATAATACCAAGATTCACCTCTTTGGGAAAGAAAACATGTTTCTTTAAATGCTTCCTATCTCAGAGTCCATGCTCAAAAAAATATTTTTCTGTTCTGCCCAGTAATTTACCTAATTTACTAGCAATGCTAAACCAAGACAAATAAATTTCAGCAGAGTCACAAAAAATGCTAATGTCAAGGATTGCAGTATTTCTGCTGGGGCAATCCAACCTTTCTCCTCCCGGGCCTCCGGAGTAGAAAACTGTAGTAAAATATTCAGCCTTATGTCAGTTCTGTGCAGTTCCACATCCAAACAGACAATTTCTATAGCTTATTCAATTCACAGATTTATTTCCCAAAAGGAGTTTTGTGGAGGTTTTGTCATTGGTCCTGAAAGCCTGCTTGCTAAATTTGCTAAGAGAAATGTAAAAGTTCTCCACTTACAAGTCAGCAGCTATGCTAGTTGTTTATGACAATGCCACTCCACAGAAGTAGCACTGTGAATAAAGTTGCTATATACCACTGTTACAGGTCTTCCTCCAGCCTTTGGATGAACTTTTCAAGGAGTTTGCTTACCATCAGACAAGATTCTGTGTACAACCCTGGCAAGTTTGTCTCCCTAGAAAACAGATGCTCCACCAGCTACTACAATTTTCTCTTTTGACTCAGATGACCTGTTTTCAAGGGTTTGAAATCTCCTTTAGCAAGGCAGAGAAATTCAGTGTCGCCTATCTCACGTACCTTGCTGTGAATTTCCTGAGTCCTGTTTCCCTGAATATAGTGGGAGTCAAAGTAGAAGCAGTGACCTTCTTTGCTTACGGTTCCAGGATTCTTTTCAGTTACCACTTCCAACCCCAAGCTGTCCCTCTGGGGAACACGCTGAGCACCATTCACAACATTCTGTGTTTCTGATGCCTTTCTGCCATTTGCAAATAGTTGCAATTAAAACAGCTCACTATTGGACCATGTGCTATAACCAATGTTTGTTATCAAATCCTTAGAAACCATATGGAACATTGAAATACACACTTTTATTAGCTAGACTACAGCCATGCCAAAATACTGGATTTCACTGTTCCCTGATGTAGATTAAAGGAAGACACTTATCCCACTCACCACCTCCTATAAGAGTAATTTGTACCAATCATCACACAATTGTTTGGAAAAATATACTGTAATATTTCATGTTTTCATAAACAGGTACAAGAAAATAATTTTGAAGAAATCTGATAGCTTATAGTAGCCTACCAATAAATCTAAATCAGACTTGAGAGAGTGTTTGGGGAGGGGCCAGGGGAAGAAGAGGGATGCTTTGCAACTTTGGTAATTTCACTGGTTCCTGTGGAAATATATCCTATTTACAATGCCAAACAGGGATCAGAATCAGGGCAAATATGCAGTAATGGAACTACAG
>JANIJG010003064.1:4414-38702 GCA_024611175.1 Megaceryle torquata | reverse complement strand
TAAGACCAGGCTGGATGGGGCTCTGAGCAACCTGCTCTAGTGGGAGGTGTCCCTGCCATTGTCAGGGGGGTTGGAACAAGTTGATCTTTAAGGTCCCTTCCAACCCTGACAATTCTATGATTCTGTGATAATAATAATAACAACAATAATAATAATAATACTGCTGAAGGCAATTAGTGCTGGGATGCAGATAGCCCCTGGTCCTGGGAAGCTCCCTGGACCAGGTACACCAAGGTAACAGGAACCTGGACAGGCTGGTAAATGAATTTTTCCACATCCTTCACTGAGGAACTGCTTTTTATAGCCTTAAGACATGGACTTGTTGGAGAGGGGCCAGAGGAGGGCCACAAAACTGATCCGAGGGCTGGAACCCTCTGCTGTGAGGACAGGCTGAGAGACTTGGGGTGGTTCAGCCCAGAGGAGAGAAGACTCCAGGGAGCTCCAATATTGCAGCCTTTCAGTACCTGAAGGGGGCCTATGAGAAAGACAATTTCTTTAGCTGGGCCTGTTATTGTAGGACAAGGTATAATGGTTTTAAACCAAAAGAGGGGTGATTTAGACTAGAGAGGGAAGACATTTTTTACAGTGAGGGTGGTGAGACACTGGCACTGGTTGCCCAGAGAGGTTGTTGATGCCTCATCCCTGGAAACACTGCAGGTCAGGTTGGACAGGGCTCTGAGCAACCTACTCTAGTTGCAGATGCTCACTGCAGGAGGGTTGGACTAGATGACCTTTAAAGGTCCCTTCCAACCCAAATGATTCGATGATTCTAAGATCGATTTATGATTAAACTGGGTGATTGATGGTCTCTGCTGGGAACAAAACAGTTCTGCAACTGTAGCTGACAAGTTTGGTATAGACAGACAGGACAAGCCTCTTATCCTCTACCTTGTACATGGCTTTAGACATGCCAAGGCAGTGTGGGTGTGATGCTCAGCAATGAGCACAAAAGTGTACACAAAAGTTGTACCCTAACCATGGCTAAAGGCCTTACCCACCACGTGCCTGTGCCTTTCCCAGGGGGAAGAGGTGGGGTGAGCCAGAAGTACACATCTGGCCTGAGCACAACCCTGGAGCTCTCTGGCTCCAGGCTCAAGTCCAGCACTGGAGCTGACCTGTTTCATGCTCTTGGGCAAATCCCTGCCACGGGGATAATCGTGCCCGATGCCAGTCTCTGAGGGGAGCATGGAGGCTTCATTAGCTGGTGTTTAGAGAGACTTTGAGCAGGAAAAGTGTATTCAGCGTTAAAAATGAATGAGCATCAGCAATGCCAAAAATGTGTGTGATGGAGAGGGTGAGAAAGACAATACTGGAGGACAAAATGCTCAAGGGAGCAAAGAGCTGGCTGAGACAGAGCAACAGCTTTGCTAGTGCCCAGGAAGAGGGCATGGCTGTAGCCCTTGTCCTGGCAGTGTCCTTTGGAGAACAGTGGCCCAACTGGTTTGTCCCACCTTGCCCTGACTCATGGTGCAGTGGAAATCTCTCAGCATTCTCCTGGGAAGTGCAAGTGGGAGATGTGCCAATACCACAATCCTTCCTTCACTCCCTCATGCCAGTCCTCAGACTCATTGGGATGAAGACACCTCCCTTCCCCTGAGAAATGGGTGGTCCAGCAAACATCTCATGCTTCTCTCCCCACCATTGCCTAGTCTTATAACTTTCTCTCCCTAAATGGTTCACATCTTGAGGCTGAGCCTCTGCTGTGCACAAGAGGACAGTCATAAAAGCCATGGCTCAGGATCACAGTGGACTAATGGAGAGAGTGGAGAATAAGGTTGTGTAACTTTGTGTCATCACCATTATGGATCTGAGCTTGGCCTTGGGTGTGTAACAGCCCCAAGGGACTGAGAGAGTGTGGAGGAGGCCTTTGGCAGGTTAATCCTTTAGCTGTTCCTGGAGGACTCACCCACATGTCATGGCACTGGATTTCCTTCAGGAAGAGATGACCAGCACCTTATCAACCATTTAATGATGACTGTGTCCCTGCGCCTAGAAACATCTGTTAGAAAGCAGAAAAGAATGGGATACGCCCATTACCCCTGGCTACTTCTCACCCGCTGCCCCTTGAATGCTGCCGTTCAGTGGCTTCTCCTGAGATTTGATTCTGTTTTGTACCCACAAGCTTTACAGTCCTGTGCATCCTGTCTCATTCCTCTTCCCACTTGAAGACTGAATGTCATCCCTGGTTCAAACCAGGAGGCACCTTGGCTAGCAGAGCAGGTCAGTATGGAGATCTCACCAAGGGAGTCACAGCCTGTATAGCTTTTGGGGCTTTCGTTGCATTTGTGATGATGTTAATTCAGGCTTTACCATGAAGAACTGACTGTGGAAAGACCTGGAAAAGAGGATGTTTCCAACAGCTGAGAGCATGAACGCAGCCATTATTGAAGAGACAAACCTGCTGACTCACATGGTTTCCCTGCTGCTCTTCAGGCTCCATCTCGCCACAGGGAACCTGCTAGCAGCCCTGTCCAGAGCACCCTTCCATGGAGCTCAGCTGGCCAGCAGGGACACAGAGGCTCTCTCTGACACTCCAGAAGATTTCCCAAAGCCTCGGATGGGAAAAGACCTTATAACCCTTCTCTTCCCAGTCCTCTAGCAAAAAAACATCTTTGATCTCTTGTGTATTACTACTATTTCTCCCTTGTGATGTGGTTCTGTGAGAGGGAAGGAAATGTCCTTTGGTCCAAGTACCCAGGTGAAGGTACGGCTCTCATGCACATATGCTAAAAGTACACTGTGCCTCGTGCTCCCGGGGAAATGAGGACACTTCCTACTCTCTCCCTGAGGAGCACAGCTGAACTGCTTGCAGTGGAAGTACTGCCAAGCTTCCCAGATGAACTGCATGTCACTTCCCACGTCTCTGGAGTAGCAACTCTGACATCGAGTTAACAAGTTCCGCCAGCATGCCAGGAACACTCACCCTTTTAGATGTTTTCCCAAACCAAATCCCTTATGATGTTTTTCCAGATCAAATCCTAGCTCTGAGTCCCTTTGAACTGGTGGCCCATGATTACTGTAGAGCAATGAAGCAGAGCAAACTATGTGATACCCATGACAATTACAGGAGGGACCAGGAGAACATTTGGAGCAAGTCTTTGGACCCGTGTTTTACATCACAACAGGTGTCTAAAGCAGTGGGATCTGCAGAAGATTGGTACTGTGGGATCCAAGTAGGATTGAGCATGAGGTGCAGCAGGACAACAAGGTTGTGCTGTGATCAGAATTTCTGCTTGAAGGCAGCTTTCCCACTAACAGCACTGGGTGCAGCCTTACACAACCACAGCTTCCCCAGCCAGCCCACTCCTTATCGAGGGGAGGGGAAGGAAGGGAAAGGGAATGAAAGATGCTTGATGTTTCTCATATGAGGGAGAAAGATTCAGAGGATGAACATTGGTCATAGGGCTTCAGAGATGTGGTTTTAAGTTTCTTCTTTATGATAAACATCTTGTGTGACCCTTGGCAATTCATAAACTTACATTCTGTTGGAACATCTAGGTTGATTTTTGTGTGACACTGAATTATAACATGTAACCAGCTCCTCCTGTTGAATTCAACAGCTTGTGTTTGACTAAAGCACAGATTTCCCATCTGTTCCTCAGCCTCAGACCTTTTTGCTGCAACATCGCACTGTGAGCTGGTACAGATGATCTCCCTAAATCCCTCAAATCCTTTTCTAGATACATTGAGTCCCCATGCTACAGACACTGCCTGTGTTCCTTGTTCCCCAGTATATCCCACTGCACGGAGTGATATTCACCCTACACTGTTGGATGAATAGTAGGTCACAGTACAATTGTTCTGCCATGGCAGTTACCAATTATCCCACCAATCTTTCTGCAATCCCCAACTTTTCCCAGCAATTATATTTATCTTTGCCCTCAAACTAGTGGCAGGGTTGAACAGTACTGCAATTAGGAGCTCTCCCTCCAGTTACCAGTTAAGGAAATAAAGTATTTTATTTTGCCTGGAGCTGTCTGCACCATTTCAGGCTAATGAGGTGTTGCACAGGTCATTTTAGTCTGAAGCAAAGGAGGCTGAGGAGAGACGTTATAGCTCCCTATGACTACCTGAAAGGGAGTTACAGAGAGGTAGGTGCTGGTCTCTTCTCACAAGTAACGAGTGACAGAACAAGAGGCAATGGCCTCAAGATGGACCTGGGGAGGTTTAACCCGGACATTAGGAAAAAATTATTCACTGCAAGGGTTGTCAGGCACTGGAACAGGCTGCCCAGGGAGGTGGTTGAGTCACCATCCCTGGGTGTGTTTAAAAGCTGTGGTGCCTGGGGCTATGGCTTAGTGGTGGACTTGGTAGAGTAGGGTTAATGCTTGGACTCGATGATCCTAAAGGTCTTTTCCAACTCAGATGATTCTATAGTTCTATAGTTCCATGATTCATTCCTTTTGGTGGACCTGCATTATCCTACGCACATGAGGCTCTTACATGTGGGCTACTGCCTATAGCAGCCCCTTCATGAGAAGGCCTCAAGAAGAGCACAGCTTTTCTCTAACAGAAGAAGGGAAGGAAGCTGCTAGAAGCAATGCAGCACAAGGATATGGGAACTCTTGGCTTTGGCTTAGTGGAAGATTTTGTTGTCCTCTCCTACAACCTTGGTTCTTCCTGTTCTGGAAAATAGGTAGAGTGTTCCCTAAAATCAGCACAGTGGTCCCTCCATGTTTCAGCAACCAGAGACACAACAGAGGGGAGGCAAGACAGCTGACAAGGCCAGAGCAGATTGGGTAGCCCAATTTCCTTGATATTATGCTGGAATTTGCAGTTATTTTCATGCAGGATTGGAAGGAAATCTCAAACAATATTAATGGAACCAAAATCCTGCACAGTTTTGTTTTGGAAACACAGCAATTTTTGAAGATGAATCTGGCATCCAAAATACCTGTCAGCATTTGGATAAAAGTAGCTGGATTCCCAGTGATTTCAGGGTTGCTGAGAGGAAGGGGACCTGCCAGCACAGACCATGGCAGATGCCTGCGTTCATTACAAAAAGAGAATGGACACTGATTGCTGAGTTTTGTTATTTTATTTTAGAGAGCCTCTGAATTTCACATCAGGTTTTAAAGGTCCGTGGCAAAGGCCATTGAGAGGGGATGGAGGGCTACTGGGAAAGGGAATAACCAATTTCATACCCTTCAGGGGACTTAGCCAGTCTCACCTCAAATTATCGTGAGGCTGGCAGAGCACATCGGTGTGGACAAAGCTGGGAATGAGAACTGAATAGATGAACAAACTTTTATTTCAAATGTGGCTCTTCCCTTTCATTCCTGCACTCCCAGGCAACCAGCCCACACTGCCATGCAACCAGAAATCCCCGACTCGCATCACTCCCCTCATTGCTGAAGGTCTCTCGGGGACTTGTCCGACCACCCAACACATGTGCAGGAGTTGCCCTGAGCACAAACCCGGAATCCAGCTCTGCACTGCACACCACCCACCCTGCTCCTCCACCCCGTGGGCCCTTGGTGTGCACCAGCTCAGTGTAGCCCGATGATGATTTGAGGCTGGGGGCTACTGCCAGGAATAAAAGTCACCAGTTAAATAGGGACAAGGGTTTTACTGTTAAGAGAAGCAGCTCCAAAGATCCTTTGCTTCTCCATATCAGAGCTTAAAATTGAAGCCATGCATAGCTATGCTCAGGGGCTGCTGCAGCCCCTGGTGCTGTGTACTGAAGGCTGATGTGAAGATGATGCTCAGGGAGAGAGATGTTTTAAGGAAAGGGGAGGCTCAGATGAGTTTTTGATTACAGATTTCTGCACTTGAGTGGTAACAGTCAGGGTCCTGAGGCAAACTGTCATGTTAAGGTTTTTAGAAGCAGGTTATTATCCTTTAGGGCTGCTTTGAAACACCTCTTATGGGCTAATAAAGATCATAATTCTAAAACAGTGGAGCCTATTGCACAGCAGGGTAAAGCAGGAATAAATACAATAAGCCCTAGTCATCAAACACACCTTTCACTCAAAAATACCTGAGAAGCTTTGCCATTTTCAAGTTAGCCCAGCCTAAGATACTTTTTTAGGATGTCCTTGTATATCACTCCAGGCCCCAATACTGAGAGCAAAACTCCTTCTTGTTGCCATGAGTCATGAAGACATCCTTAGGCAATGGATCCTCCAAAGATTTTTGTCCCTCTCACAGGCTGGCCCTTTATGTGGCATCAAGCATCTTCCTTGTGAAACCTTCAGCACGTCCCATCCCGCCCAAACTGGATGAGTAATTATAAAACCCAGCAAGAAGGACAGTTCCTGTTTGCTTTTATTTTCCATTAAAAAGACTGAGACTGGGGAGAAAAGCTCCAGTGAAGGTTTTGACCATGGTGTCAGTTTGGAGCAAAGGCAAAAGCAGACCAGTGTCTTTTTTTTGAGCAGAGCAGGTCAGCTCAGCGAAGACAGGGACCAGAGAAAAAGGAGGGACAGGCGGACATGTGGACACACGGCCAAAGAGATGGATGGGGAGAGAGGAACTGCTGCTCTTTCCTAAGGCCACTATCCACTAAAGCTCTGCCCCAGTGCTCCACAGTGCTGTCCTTGTTCGAGTTCTAGGGTTGCTGAGCCTTCTTCCTCCTACACAGCCTGACTGAATGGTCCAATGATGTCTCTTTCCCTGTGCTCAGGGATGAAGCAAGATGTGGAAAGGTCAAGGGCTGTGGGGTGAAAACAGCCCTTGGCAGCCTCTCCAGCAGCAGGTAGCACATGGCTTGGGTGGCCCTTTGAGAGCTACAGGGCTCTTCCAGAGTAGAAGTTGGAGCCTTTTGCAAATTGCTTGGTAAAAGCTAGAAATCTGAGCAGCCACTGAAGTCCCCTGCTGTTTGCTAACAGAGATGACTTGCCCAAATGATGACTGCAGTTAGGGGTTGGACCTCATGGGACATATCCTGCAAGACACAGCAGCTCTGCCCAATCCAGCTATGGTTCCTGACACTGCTCTTGTGTCACCTGGCTGTAACCATACCTCCTGCAAAAGCAGAGCACGTGGGACAAAAGGGAAAGCACCTGCTGCCTTTCTTGCTCTAGTTACAGCTTCACATTTCCACCAAACTGGTCTATGAAGGTAGGTTTGCACTAAGATACCTGTACTGCAGTCTGGCCGACAGGTTATGGACACAGGTTCAGCACAGTCAGATCTGTCTGGGGAGCTGTAGCTCCAGTGAGGACATGGGAGTGAGTAGAAAAGCAGGGTAAAGACTCTGTAGATGGATGCAGCTATTTTTTCAACATGTGAGCTGGAGCTCTTTACATTTCCCTTTCAGATGGTGCTAGGCAGTGCCTGTGGGACATCCCCCAGAGACGCTGGCCCTACTGAATGCTGGGCTGAGTTGGGCAGGTGGGAATAGGCAAAGTGTGGTTTGTTCTGTGCGCTGGGCAGGCTGTGCCAGCTTCCCTGAAGGAATGGCTTTGGGCTGGGAAAGCACTGTCTGTCCAAATGAGCCCTCTCCTGCCTTGATTCACCTGGAATTTGACAAGGGAGCTAAAGCTCAGCATTGCTGCAAGACATCATTTGATTTCCGTTTTGAAACATCATCCCTTTTGGTTTTGTCTTGTAAAACTCTTCTTTGCCTTTCCTCTGACTTGGAGGTTATGGGGTGTGATAAGGCCACATCCATACTATGACACTTTAAAAGGGTGGGGGTGCATCCAGTGTGTGGCTAGGGAATGGAGCCTGTGCTGGATTAAACTCTTAATCACCCCTGGAATTTGCCTAGGCAGAGATGGGGCCAAATTTGTGCCTAGGACTGTCCTACCAAGCTGAGCATGCCAACAACTGAGCACTAGTGGCTGGACATTGCACTCATACAGGTGTGGCCTTTGTGTCTCTCGTTGGTACCAGGCACACTGCCACCAAGCAGATATCTTCTCTGGCACTCTTGAGGGTGAGGATTTTCAATTTTGAAAATCTGAGAGGGAAAGATTCTCACTTCACTTCTCCATGGCTTTTATCTTCACAAACAAGCACTCAGGCATAGCAAAAATGAATAGAAAAGTGGAAATAGTGGAAGGAAAGGCAACAAAATAAATGAAAAAAAGCACAAAATATTGATGACAGCCTTGTAGTATCAGTTTGGCATGAGGTCCCAGCTGTAGAAATGATCTGCACAGGCAGAACAACAATGGGGAGTGAAGGTCTCTGAAGGGGTTTAGCATGAGAAGGATGGTCTTTGTAGCCCAGATCTGATGACGTGACCATGCTACCACTTCAGAGGCAACCTCTGTCAGGTCAGATCTATGTGTTTCAAGCCCCAGATAAAAAAAAAATTCCATGCCTCTTCAGTACATGACAGTGTAGAAATGGCACCATCCATAACCTAAGCAACTTCAGAGACCCTTTTTAATCATACCCTATGTGGTAAGAGAGAGGACACAAAACACTCTTACAGGTGTAGGAGCAGAATTTTAGTGAACAAGCCCATCTATTTAGATATCAGGCAAAGCTGCAGCCCAGCCTGGATGCTACTGTGTAGGTAATGATCTGTTTACACGATTTAATACTCCCCAGGCTCTCCAGGCTTGGCACCCATGACAAATCTTCCTGCTATCTCCATAGCAATCTGCTGCAAAAGGCTCTAGCTGGAAAGGATGCACCTTTTCCCTGACTGTTCCAACCTTGTGCTGTTCAAATTTCCATAAGAATACTTTTTAAAATTGCCTTGCATCTCCAACCTAAATGTACTATCTCTAAAATGCAATATTTTACTGTGCAGTTACAAGAGAGAAACGCCACTAAAAATGAGTTGTCGGAGAGGAAAAAAAAGTCAAGCAGATTGGACCTCTAGGGGCTTCCATCATCAGGCATGGGAAAGAGATGATAAAATGTTCTGTTCCGAGTTATATTTTTTGCAGTATGTTAGATGGCAGCTGCTGACTTAACCTACTCAGTGCCTGGCAGTACACCACAGCCAGCAGCTGTGTCTCCACTGCTGGCAGAGATGTGTCCATGTATGTGTGGTGGCTCAGAGGTTGCAGGCTGGAGGGCAGAGCTGCAGAGCTGCCCGCACAGGGCTGCTAGGCCGTACTGAGGTGCTCACCCAGCTAATGTCATTGGAGTCCAGCAGAAGACACAGGAGTGTTGCTGAGTTGGGCTGTGACTGAATGATCTCTGGAGGTCCATCATGGGCTGGACCTCCAGAGAGAACAGGATGAGATGGATGTCTGTCTGAAAAGAAGGTCAGGGTGGGAAAGCTGTTGGAAAGAACAAGGGTTAGACAAAACCCAGGGGTGTTTGCAGGTTTTAGGGCAGCTCAGATTTCCCCAGACTGAAAGCAAGAACCGCAGAAGGGCACACAGCCAAGCTCCCACTCGTTCGAATCCCAGCTGTCTCCACCATGCGATGGTTAACCAGGGAACACCGTGGCTTGCAGAGCCATCTACTGACAGAATGATGCAGGACAAGGAATTATTTTTTTTTTCCCCTCGTGTAGATTTTTTCCAACTTTGTTGTCCTGGTTTGGGTGAGAACAGAACTAATTCTGTCCAGTGATTTTACTTTTCAGCTCAGTTTTTCTAACTCACTGCACTGTCTGAAGCCAGCAGCCTGTTTCACAGGCAGGGTCTGCTGCTGGCAGTGGTAACAGCCCATGGTTAGAGTTACTACCAAGGCTTGGTGTGCAGACCAAGGCCACTGCTGGATCTTGTGCACCACATTGGGGGGGATGCAGAAAGTAAAAGGCGGCACCTGCAGGGAGGAGGGGACAGGGCAGGTGACCCCAAACTGGCCAGTGAGGGATTCCAGCCCATAGACATACTCGGTATAAAGCTGAGAGATCAGGATGGTCTTGCCCTGCTTTTGCCAGCCCTACTTAGCTCAGTTCTCTTCTGGTTTCTTCTTACAGCATCTGAGGAGGACTCTGTCCTGCCTTCGATCCTGATCTGTGTTCCTGAATCGAGTACCAGAATCCAGCACCAAAATCCAGCTCCTGAACAAAGCTCCAGTCTGGTACTTTCCTGCTGCCTTCTCCACAGCGTCAGTGGTGATGGTGACATAAACACCATCAGGGGATGGGGGTGGTGTTGAGTTTGATACTGGTTTTGTATATATTTGTATATATTCCATTTTTATTATTATTATTTTAATTCAAGCTGTTCTAGTTTCCTTTTCTAATGGATGAGTCTCCCTTACTCCCTTTCCCTTCCCCTTTGGGGAGGGAGGGGGGTTAACAGAGAGCGGCTGTTACAGGTGCAGCAGGCTGTCCTGACACTGAACCCTGACATTTATCAATGCAATTGTGGAGTTTCTTGAAGTGCACCCCGTGAGCAGTACAGCTGCTATATCTGTCTCCTTCACACACCTCAACACAGCAATTGGTTTACTCTGCCAGTCTGAGATCTGCTCTCAATCAGAAATATTCAGATATTGCACTGTCTTTGCATACAGACCTGTGGCACAAGATAATGAAGGAAGAAGTGAAAATTATCTTGAAATATCCTTGGAATTAGGAGACAGACCCTTCCCTCCTCAAACAGGACCTCTGCTTGAAAATCATGATAATGTAAAACAATACATCATGTGGACACAGGCCTGTAAGCTGGTCAAGACCACAGCAGCGTTAGGAGTGAGAGGGGTGAGAGGAACAGGGGTGAGCTGAGGCCACAGTGCTGCAGATCCTGAGTTAGCAGGAAGGCAGGGCTATGTCTGCTCTGATAAGGTTTCTTTCTATGCATATGCCCCTTCTCGGGGCAGTTTATCTGCTACAGATGTAGACAAGCCCCATCACTTCTGTTTTACATCAGAGTTCATACAGATGGAAAGCTACACCTCTGCCACTTCACCTTCTCTCTGACAGCTGCAGAGACAAATCTTTCCTGCCTGACCCAAGTCTGCAAAACAGACTGCATGTTGTATTCTATGACAATATCCACTTCTTTTACTAGTGTGAGAACATCAGGCTTTAAATCAGGTACAATTCCAATTTCGAAGTCCTCCATGCCTTTGGGGTAGAAAAGCACCTTCTCCTTAGAATGATGAACAGATGCTGTGATTCTTAGGTTTGCAGAATTGATGTTTCACAGAAAGCAGAGCTTACAGCAGTCTAGAAATACAAATTCCACCGAAATACTGTATTTGCTCTAAACTTGAGGAGGAGGAACTTTTAACTACAGGACAGCCTCTCTTTCATCCACCTCTCTACCTATCTATGAGTTTGAATATACACTTCTGTTTTCACAAGTGTTGGTGTCTATATATTCCACCGGATCCAAATAACCCTGTCTGTCTGTGTGTTTGTATGCTTTATGGTTATGTGTACGTATATACATCTACATACTTCCATTTACGATACCTTGTAGGAAGTTAGTGTGAACCTTGTCATTATTTAAGATGGACTTAAGTCTCTGTTTTGATTATAACATATTCTACCTTGTAAATTTTAAATTGGTTAATGATGAAATGCTGCTAAAATTCAACCTTCTGATCTACCTCTAACCATTAATAAATTGGGAATTGTTGATAAATCATAGCCATGTCAAATATTTCTCCTGTGACATCAGGCTTGCTGTGGTACCATAAAAAAAAACCCTAAACCCAAACAAAGAAAGAGTTATAAGCAGGTAGCCCTTACATGAAAGGATTCTGCACATTTCAGTCTTGAAATGCAAAAGTGTAGATACACATAATGAAGATGCATTTCAATATGATGGGGAGTATTAAGGCTTTAGAATTTTTGGAGTATGTAGCGTGCTACTTCATGTGTGGTTTTTTGGAGAGAATGAACATGTTGATTATTTAATATATAGCATCTGGCCATTGCTATCAGGGATCCCAAATTTGCACTGTACAAACACAGAACTGAACTATTTGCTTTGTGTGTCACCCCTCCCTGTGGAAGTGTAGGTATGCTAGCATGGAAGCCTGTGTCAGGGAAAAGAGGTCAGATGTCTGCTCTGACAGCCTTTGTGTCAGGAGTTTCACCTCTTCTGCATATTCTAATAAGCCCAAAGCACTCTTCCAGTTTGCACCACTCTGGGCAAGCCCAAAATAGCACAAAGATCCAACTCTCTCAGCCACCTTCCCTTTAAAAGCTTTCTTCTTCCCTGTTTTTTTCTTGGGGAATGGCTATCATGCCATGCTGCAACATTTCAACACAACTATCAGCACTGACAGATTCCTTTTGGCCCTGACCAACTGCCCCACACAAATCAGCTGGCTGTAGTCTCCACAGAACTCTGCATGTGGAGCTTAACCAAACTTGACTGCTCTGCGTGGTGGGATGCATCAGGTTTGCCATGCCAGCCTTGAGGCAGGTGGGGTTTGCTCATGTACAGTGCCACACAAGGTACATTGCAAGTACCTTAGGACACGGCCACGTCGGGACTGCAGCTGGGGGATGTACCTGGTGCCTTTGGCCATGCTTCAACAGAAGCACTATGGGGTGCTAGGTGGCACCTAGAAAAGATGGTGTCTCCTTACCTCAGGATATCTTGCATGGCCAGGGTGTTTGTGGGTAGGTAACGATGTTCACTCAACCAAAAGAGCTTGGTTATTGGCTTCACATCCTTGGAAATCAACTGTGAGGATGCTCTCCTGCTTGGTTCATCATATTGACAGGCCTGTGGGGAATACACAAAAGGTGAATGCTCGTTGTGACTGCCTCTCCTTCATGCTCAAGAGCTAGGGTGAACCTCGGTGTAATAAATACAACTTCTTTGATTTATCAAAGATCTTATGCCAGGCAGCTTCTCTATCTAAAATCTTTTCTGAAGGAGTGCCATGACCAAGAAAAAAAGGAAAAATAGGGAGGATTTTTTTGCCAAATGCTTTTTTCCTCAGGGGAAGCTGAAATCAGTCTTTCAATTCCTTCAGCTTTTCATTTCTCCTTTTGTTGACACTAAACATTTTTTCCATCATTACCATAAGATGGCAATGCTGCATGGGCCTATTTTCTTCTGTCCTGTGCCACCATCATTGCTGTGTGTGTAGGATAACTGCCTTTAAATAAAGATTTATGTCCATAAAGAGTGAAGGTGAAAAGTCTTCCTGAGCTCACATGATCTGTCAGGCTAAAATGGTTAAGGTGCATATGAAGTTCTGTAACTAAAAGTATATAAAGGAGTTTGACATGTATAAAAAGATTGTAGGAAGAGCTGAACACAGTCAAGTCATCCAGTGGTAAATGGATAATTTTATAGTTTAAATTTAAATGCCATCTTGGCATGCATCTGCATAACTCTGCTGGAAAGAGTAGAATTAATAGTTCCACAAAAGTTTTGCCAGTAAAAAAAAAACCGGCATATAGCTTTGTGAAGAATTCTAAACACCAAAGTTCATGAGAATGACTTTTGATCAGGTTTAGTTAGGCAGTGATAAGGAACAAAAAATGTGCATTACAAGACGCCTAAAAGAGCCTGGCTTACTTTGTGTGCTAAGACAGGGACTAAGAAATGGGATATGATTATTTTTTATACCTTTATCAACAGAGAGAACCACTGGGAGAGGAAAAGGATTATATAATCTAACCAAAACTGTTCACACAAGCACAAATGGTTGTCGCTACTCATACATATGTGAAGACCAGAAATAAATAGAAAAGATACTAACAGAACAGCTGGGTTCTAGACAACCCTTCCAGAAGAAATGAGATCAAAATAAATAGTTCTCTTTGAGATGTATTATAGCAGGAATTTTGTGACACAGCTGACTCTGTCCACAGGGAACTGTGCTCAGTAACAACCTCAATGACATACCAGTAAATGCAAGAAAATTAGTTAATCCCTGTCATTTGGTACTCGCAGCAAGGCAATGATCTGACCATGCAGGAAGGAACCCAAAGTACTGCAATTAGAAACACATCAGCTAACGTTAGGCTCCTGATTAACACAAATTAAGCATCACTCCACTGGCTTCAAGGAATTAATAGAAATTTCTTCATTTTTACCAGTTCTTATTGTTAACAGCAAGTCTTCAATTTACTTTTTCCTGGGACTTTAATTTTTTATTGCTGGTGGTGGTTGGTTTTGATTTTTAAAATTTGTTTGTTTAAGTTTTTCTTTTTTTTTGTCCGAGTTGTTTTTATTTGAGAAAAATAAAAGGCAAACTGCTGTATCTCTTTTGGTGAAAGAACAAGATGCAACTGATGGATGTTAGCAGATGCTTTGCTTCACAAATGGTGGTACCTTTATTTCAGGTGGAACCTCATTTGAAGTAGTCTTTGCAAAGCCTGTTTTATTGTAAATCATGCTATAATTTTAAAGACTGTAACGAAACCAGTACATGAAAATCAACAATTTTATTCTAATTTCACTACTGGTTTAGCTCCTATTTCTGGTAAAAATGAAAAAGAGGTAATCACATTGTTCTCCTTGCTTAACAATAAGAAAAAAAAATATGGAGAAATTAATTTATTATTTTCATCGTGTATATATCCTAAAATCATTACAATGTGAGCTTTTGCTTGTTTGTTTGTTTGTAGGTTTGGAAATACTTCTTTTACAGTTTTGTACTTAACTGTTAATTACTGCAGAGTACCTTGTTTTTCCTGCCAATTACAAGAAAATAATATAAAGGGTAGAAAGTAATAAATCAATGTAAACAATGTCAGTAATGTTAACAATATTTTAATCACTGTAATTTCCACTGTAAGAGGGAATATGTTTAAAAAAAACCCAAGGAAGTAATTTAAAATTGTACTTTATCATCTTGGTGCAGCTGAGAATAAATGGGAGTAGCGATTTTCTTATTAAAAATTCTACACTACAGTGGAATAGCTAATGAGTATTAGATCTTAAGGGTCATTAATTATTAGTATAGCCTATATGGTAAGCAAGTTTGATGAATCAAGAAGAGGTACTGATTAATGGAACTCCACAGTGCTATCAGATCTACTTGCATTTTATAGCCAAACAAGAAAGATGTAGAACCTTCCCACTGCAAACCAGAGTAACCTTTAAAAGTGCTTGTCTAAGTAATTGCATTTGTGGCTGCTTCTTCACTAGATGTGCTAGTTTATAATATTCTTACACTCTTCCTCTTTGTAAACTCACTAGATCTCTAATATTTATCACTGAATTATAGTAATTCTTGAAATCCCTCTGCCAATTAAGGCATATTCTATTTGTGAGCAATTCTATTTTCTTCCAAACAAGATGCTCAACATTCAAATGACACTAAAGAGTTTTGCTAAGGAAGAAGAGTCCAAGCAGCATCTTGCCTAATTTTATGTTAAAATGACACACTGATGAAAACTATAAGGATGATGACACAGCCACTTTTGACCTTTCCAATTTTAATCCCTTTACTGTCTTGACCTGTACCCAAAGTTCCATTCTACTGCAGGAGAGTAAGCAACAGGCCTTTATAATTGGCTCCAAATGACTGGCTGATGGTTTACACCAATATGGGAATAATTCACAGATCAAAAAATAAGAAAATTTAAAAGTATAAGTAGAAGTTGTGAAAGGACTTGTAAGAGTGTCAAGGGTTCAGTCTAGTCCACTACATGAATGACAGATGCTCTCTATTAATCTCTCTCCCTTCCCTGAAGGGAGGGGAAAGGGAATAAGAAAGAGAGGCTTATGGGTTGGAAAAAAACCCTAAACCAGCTTAAATGAAACACTAACAATAAAAAGAAAAAAATAATATTAAGATAATAATTAATAAAAAATAAAATAATGAAATATATGCAAATATATATAAACCCAACACTGACCTGCACCAGGGTCCAGCCTGGACTCAGCAGCAGATGGGAAGAGAAATCAGGAACTAGATTTCTGGAAATCGACTCAGGAACACACAGGGGCACAGCCAGGCAGGGCAGGGGCTTTTGCTGCTGGGTCCAGGGCTGCTCAGCTGGGACATGTCTGGCTCCAGTGCAGGGAGAGGCCTGGGGGCTCCTAACGGGCTGGGGCGAGCAAAGGTGCCTCTCCCCAGCACTGAGGTGGGGTTTGGGTGTTGCTCGTTGGGGTGGACTGGCTGTCACAGGCTGGGCCAGGAAACACAGGACTGGTGCTGGCTGAGGCATAGAATCACAGCATGACAGCATGATAAGTGTTGTAAGGGACCTCTGGAGATCATCCAAATCCCTGACAAAGCAGGGTCACCCAGAGTAGGTTGCCCAGCATCATATCCAGGTGGATTTTGAAAGTGTTCAGAGAAGACTCCACAACCTCCCTGGGCAGCCTGTTCCAGGGCTCTGTCACCCTCATGTCTTAACTCATGTTCATATGGAACCTCCTGTGTTCCAGTTTGTGCCCATTGTCCCTTGTCCTGTCACTGGGCACCACTGAAAAGACTGGCCCCATCCTCTTGACCCCCACCCTTTAAATATTGATAGGAGTCTTCTCTCCTCCAGGCTAAACAGCCCCGGGGCTCTCAGCCTTTCCTCGTTAAAGAGATGCTCCAGTCCCCTCATGATCTTTGTAGCTGTCCTCTGGACTATCTCCAGTAGCACAGACTGGTCTGAGATCTGTGCAAGGGGCTGGAAGTTCTCAGGCTATCAGGGAGTACGTGACCGACACACTGGCTTTTTTGCTGTCTTCCTCCATTCTGGTTGGAGTCTGTGCTCCTACCTTTGCTTTATTTTTTTACTTTAGAGCACAGGGTGGGTGATGACTCCAGCTGATCCCACAGCTCCTCACAAAGTCTATGACTTCCCCATGTCTAGGGAACAAAACATTTTCTCCTTAATGTATATTCTTGTTCATGCATGGAGTGGGGAACACCTTGTCTGCAATCATAGAATCACAGAATGCTTTGGGTTGGAAGGGACCACTAAAGGTCATCCTGTTCCAGCCCCCTGCAGTGGGAGGAAACTTAAATATGAAGGTATATAATGTTCTGATGTTCTGTATCAATTTCTGAAAGAAGAGGGGGAATCTGCAGTTCATGCTAAGAAAGATAAGTAGAATTTTTTTTTTTTTCTGGTGTCACTGAAGTTTTCTTTTTTTCTTTTTTTTTTTTTTTTTCAGATTTGGAATAGACAAAACCTTTATTCTTTTCCCTACAATGAATAACATTGTTTGGATTAAAACCCCATATTCTTCAATGCAGATATGTTGCAGTCATATGTGTTACCGTGAAAGACCCATATCTGAAATACCAAGTCATGAAACTCAAGTTAGAACAAGTGTTCTTGTTTAAAGCCAGTTGGAAACTAAGTGAAACATCTTTTTGCTGATGCTTCTGATCTTAAAGTGGGTCATTACACCTCACTCAGCTACACAGCATCTCTTACCACAGCCTTCAGAGTCTTCTTCCAAAGACACCTACTTAGCTATTGGTATATATAAAATCCTGCAGGAACAGTAGTCTGTAAATACTTGCTGATAGTGTGCTGATGTTTCTGGCAGTGGAGTAAATTTTGAAGAAGAAATCAAATCAATCATTTAGAATTGATTACCTTAAAATCATTCCGTGAACTTTCTGCTTTGCTGAGCACTGCATTATGTGGGACCACATCCATGAGGAATACATCAAGACAAAAGAAAAGAATCAAAATTCTGCTTATAGGAAAAGTGAAAAACTGTTCCTTCTGTCTATTCTAACTTCTGCTACTAATAATGACCATAGTCTGCGCCAACCTGCTGTCTTCTAACATTTTTGTTCTTAGATGTTGTGTAGTAGCAGTGAAAATGCTATTCCTCAGCTCTCAGTGGATTTCTGGGAAGCTCTTCTTGTAATGTGCACTCAGGAGAAATATTTCAGGAGTTGTTATTGAGGGTTACTTCTCAGTGTGCTTGGAGAATACATAAAAAAACCCCCACCTCCCTGAGACTAAGCCATTGAAAATAACAGAGGATCTGGTAAATATACCCCTGATTTACTGCACTGTCCCACCAAAATCTATCCAAATACTACCTTAGTATTTTAATTCTGGACAGTTTATCTCTTAAAAGAAGCAAGACTGAAGCAGACAAGTTTGCTTGCATTTTTTTCTCTTTTGTTTCTTCTCCTGTTGTATTCAGTCAATACACAAATATTTGAAGTATTACCAGGTCACAAATCCAGCTGAAAATTCTCCTGCTAGAGCCAAAGTCAATGATCTCATTTACTAGTAGGGATTATTCTGGTTTCAGTAGAATCTTTCTGTCTTAAAAAAGGCCAAAATGATTAAGGGCTGTTACCGAGGAGCAACTTCTTTTTTTGTTTTTGGTAGCTCTAAAGCCCAAACATTTAGCTTTTCCTGCCTCTCCCAGACATCCTTCCCTCTTGTTTGGCACGGGTCTAATGTACATGGTGTTGGGCTGTTAAAACACAACTGGATGGCACAACAATACCTGCTTTTACTGGATGAATTTTTGACCAGCATCAGCCACGCTCTAATGCTGCTGCTTCCCTCTGTCAAGAAATGCTTCATTTGCCTAGGTCTGCACTACGTAACTAACAGCTACATGATGGCACTGTGGGACTTGTTTAAGATTCCTCAGAATAAAGCTCTTAGGTATGGTAGTCACCAAGTTTTGTCCTTCACTGGCTGATTTTCATCAGGCTTATTTCAGCTTATTTCCTTGTGAGATCTTAAGTTTGGCCTGGTTTTGGATATGGTTTTTGAAATGATGTTAACTATTTGGACAATGACTGGGCTTTGTGGACTAACGCTCTGGCTGGGTCTGAAGGATGTGCAAACATGGCTAACTGTCTTCTTTAATGGGGTTGTGATCACATGGAGCAAAATCTTGGCATAAAGCTAACTCTATACATCCAGTTTTGCTCAGAGTTTTCCCAGTATTTCCCCCCAGGAAAGGATGCACCGAGAGAAACCTGTCTCTCTGGAGAGCTGTGCTGGAAGGCAAATTATTCAATCATTTCCTTAACACAGGATCTTTTGTATATTAGAATACCTTTAACATTCCTACTAGAAATTTCCTGTTGGAAACATCAGGTTCTGTAAAAACTCTGTGATTAATTAAAAGTTGTGCCTGTCAGCATTAATTATACTTTGTTAGATGACAATTAAAAAGGTTTCGTTTAAACAAGTGATGTTCTTCATGTAATTTAATCTTTGGTATAAGTTTACTAAAACATTCTGAATAGGAAAAGTATTTTGATTGCTAAAATAAAATATTAAAATACAATGGGTTTTATGCTCTTTAGAGATTCACTGTCTTGCAATTTTACTTGACTGACTTATACCAGAACATATATATTAATAAAAAGATTTCAAAATGACATGAACTTGTAAAATTGAATTTCTCTAAGTGCCTTTGTACATGTAAGCATTTACACTAAAAACATTCACAACTCAAACTTTACCATCAGCTGTCAGCATAGCCCAGATCCTCCTACAGCACTAGAATATGTAGATGATATGAATAACGGATGCTTATTTTTTATATTGGTTAATCCCTAAAACAAGGATTTCCCTAAAGCAAGGATTTTCCTAGTGTGTTATCCCTTATAACAGGAATATCAAATATATGTCTGGAGAACAATCCATGCAGACTTTACAAAACATGACACAGATATTTTGTTAAAAATTTAAAATTAAGAATGAGTCTTGTGAAATTTCACTTTGGCATTTAGTGAGGAAAAACACAGATGAGGTTTTATACAATGTGGGATTTAAAAAATTATTTTCTCCCCTTTTGCAATTATGCAATCATAGAATCATAGAATGGTAGGGGTGGAAATGGAAAGTACCTCTGGAGATCATCGAGTCCAAACCAGGGCAGGCCACACAGGAACAGATCCAGGTGGGTTCTGAAAGTCTCTATAGGAGACTCCACAACGTATCTGGGCAGCCTGTTCCAGGCTCTGTCACTCTCACAGTGCAGAAGTTTTTCCTCCTGTTGAGGTGGAACTTCCTGTGTTTCACCTTGCTACCATCACCTCTCGTCCTATCACAGGGCACAGATGAAAAGAGCCTGGCCCCTTCTGCTTGACACCCACCCTTCAGAGATTTGTAAACATTCATAAGATCCCCTCTCAGTCTTCTCTTCTCCAGGCTAAACAGCCCCAGGGCTCTCAGCCTTTCCTCATAAGAGAGATGTTCCAGTCCCTTCATCACCTTTGTAACTTCATAACTCATGATTTCAGTGACGCTGCTGAAATGAATCACAATACGCACCTGCCAACATCTCCTGCCAAAACAGAGGGGGCTGAGGTGAGCCAGTTCTAAATGGGTTTAATCAGAACACTGACTAGTTGGCTTTTTTTTCCCCTAAGGATGCAGAGAGTTGATTCATCCTTTATTAGTTCTGCCCTCTCCAGCATATCATTCATTAGTTGTATAATTCCCCATGAACTTTGTTCCAGTACGGAGAGTGGTTTTTCAGGGCTGTAGGCTCTGGCAAGGCTCTTCATGCATCCAAACTTTACCTTTCTGTATCTGTCTAAATTAGATCAACTTTATTCTTCCCCTCTAGCAACCTTCCCATACAGGCTGTTTCTTTGCTGTGCTGACAACTCAGTTTACTCTAAAAGAAACACGTTCATTCGTGGACTTTCCTGAAATAATAAGAAACATGTAAGAACATTGATGTAATTATTTCTGAGTAAGATTTTATGAGGACAAAACCCAAGGTTTGCTGAATAGACTGTGCCCTATGCTTCATGAACGTGTTACACAGACATGGGGGAATGTAGAAGAGAGCACACCTACCTTGTATAATTTAGAAAATACCTACTTTACAGAAATTGTGATTGAATAGTTCAGAATTTAAAGGCAATTTGGATTACAGCCGTTGCCAGGGGCCTCAGCATTAGTCAGATGAAGCTCAACAAGCCTGTGAACTCCAAGTGTTGCGTACCCTGTAGGAGCATCACACAGGGATATGGGTTCTACCATGAAGGAGGAACAGTTCCATACAACACCTGGAGAGTGTGTGTTTGCTTAAGTACCTGTACATGTCAGATCAACTGCTAGTATGACTGAATAGTCCTTTTTCCCCACAAAGACAACTGCTAGTATCATCAGCTAGACATGAGACAGAAAAGTAACCACATGGCTGAGCATCCAACCCGTCTACTCTGAGACTGGAATACATCTGGCTGGAGACTTTGGAGTCCTATACCTGGGGAGGAATAACACCATGGACCAGTACAGGTTAGGGGTTGACCTGCTGGAAAGCAGCTCCATGGAGAAGGACATTGGAGTCCTGGTGGACAATACATTATCCATAGGACAGCAATGGGAGCTTGTGGACAGGAAGGCCAATGGTGTCCTGGGGTGCATTAAGAAGAGCATGTCCAGCTGGTGAGGGAGGTTCTCTTCCCACTCTGCTCTGCACTAATGAGACCACATCTGGAGTATTGTGTCCAGTTCTAGTCTCCCAAGTTCAAGAGGGACAGGGAAATACCAGAGAGAGTCCAATGGAGGCTACAAAGATGATGAAGGGACTGGAACATCTCTCTGATGAGGAAAGGTGGAGAGACCTGGGGCTGTTTAGCCTGGAGAAGAGAAGACTGAGAGGGTCTCTTATTAATGTTTACAAATATCCGAAAGGTGAGTGTCAAGCAGAAGGATCCAGTGTCTTTTTAGCTGTGTCCTGTGATAGGATGAGGGGCAACAGTCACAAACTGGAACACAGGAAGTTCCACCTCAACATGAGGAAAAACTTCTTTACTGTGAAGGTGACAGAGCCCAGGCCCAGGCTGCCCTGAGAGGTTGTGGAGTCTCCTTCTCTATAGACTTTCAAGACCCACCTGGATCTGTTCCAGTGTGGCCTGCCCTGGGTGATCCTGCTCTGGCAGGGGCTTGGACCCAATGATCTCCAGAGGTCCCTTCCAACCACTACCATTCTATGATTCTGTGATTCCAAAAAGCACAGGGATTTATTTCCATCAAGTGATGGAAATCTGGCAGTTAAAGAGTTAGCATGAACACTTCTCAGATGTTTCATGCCAGAGCTGTGAAGCAGGTGGGAAATGTTTACTGGCTGACAGTGAATCCTACAACCAGAGAGGAAGAATCACTTTTCTTGTCTCAGCCCACTCGGAGGTGCTACAGACTCAGGAACAGACCAAGCTCACCCAGAGCAGAGACAGAACATATGCAAAGACCCAGCACTACAAGTTATTACTAGTTATTTTTTAACAGGATTTTATTTTTGGGGGGTGAAACATTAAAGTACTTACACTTTATCTTTTCCAGTATTTATTTTGTAATGCTGCATCCAAAAATAAAAGGAAGTATCAGCTGGTGTTCCTTAGCTGAAACAATATAGTTCTTGTAAAACCGCACAAGCAATTCATATCTGATTAAAGTTGGGCAAAACATCTTTTTCCCTAACTTCAGACCTGCCTTTTTATTATGCTTCTCATAAAGGAAAACGTTTGTTGTGAACAATAAAAGGAAAGTCCCACTTTCCTGTCAATAGCTGTAACATCAAACCTCAGCCTTTAATATAATGGGCTCCTATTCTCTCCCTGGACTAAAGGGCAGCCCAAGTGAAACATTCCCAAGAAGAGATGAGGAAAAAAAAATCCCCTAGAAACATAAAAAAAAAAAATCCCAAACAACCAAACATTCAGCCTCTGTCCTGTGCCAAAGCTTCTGCTTTGCTTTCTACCTGACTGTCTGCCAAGAAATGAAGAGTTTATCCAAAAGCAAGACACAGGATCCTTTCCCCTGGGCCAGAGCTTTCATGAGGAAAAAGAGACCAAGCAGATGAAAAAAAGACACAGAATTTCTTTTGTAAAAAGCAAGGGGAGGAAGATGTGTAGTGTAGATGAGAAAATGTGAGAGATGGATGATATGTAGAGTGAAAAGGGAAGGTGCAGCCATTTTTACCATCATGTAAAGACTAAATAAATCACGTTCTGAATGGGGGCACTGATGGCAACTCCCTCTGTGGCTCTTCAACTCACTGTATCGCTTTGTCTTGGTTTATTGTCTGCAAGACAGGAAGAAAGAGATCTACCTGCATTGCTGAACTGTGAGAAATCAGTTAATGATTGAAGAGGATTTTAAAGATGGGAAGTGTGCAGCATTAAATTGGTTGTGGGTAAATACCAGATGGCTCAGACTTTGTGCTCGGCTCACATAGGCAGCCAAGCATCTGGGCTTTTTACATTTTTGCTCATTAGTAAAAATATTTTAGAAGAGGCTCACTTTGTGTTTTGAATCATGCTGAGAGAAACGTTAGAAAAATTATTGTCAAAACTCTCAATTGTGTTTAAACGAAACCATTTCAAACAGTAGAAATGAAAAGAACAGAAAAACGGTATTAAAGAAACACTTCAGAGCTGCTTCCTGGTTAGTGTGGGAAACAGGCGAACATTCAGAAAATACTTAGGTTTGGTTTTATCCACCCTTAACCAGAGCAGCTGTTTAACCATAGTGTTAGGCTTCAGGTATTCAAATAAACTAAAAATAGGCTTCAAATGGTCAAAATGTTCCTCTTTCACATGTTTATTAATAATCCTGGTGGAAAGTACTACTTTTGCCACTGACAATTAACCTTGAGTCTTATATTTTCCTTCAACATCTAAGTTGCCATCACACCACATCACATCACTTCACAGTAGATGCAATATTTCTTCTCCTTTCACTGCACTTACCTGGCATCTCCCTGCTGATATGACACACATGGAAAATAGTGATTTTACTGTGTGAGAAAGAAATGCTCGTGTTTTATTTTACTGATGCTCAGGATAACACCTTCACCTACCTGGATATAAGGAGGAGTTTCATTAGGAGCTCAAAGGGAACAGGACTAGCTGTTCCCTTGGAAAAGAATACAGAAGCTAGATCATTGTAAGAAAAAAAACCAACCCACAACTCTGTGGTATTTTGCTTAAAAGGTATTTGCTTACTATTATTACTATATTATTACTAAGAGGCAAAAGCTAAGCTATTGTACTACGTGACAGAAATCCTGTATCAGATATTGGCATAATGTAGACACTGGTTGAATTCTTATGACTAGTATAATCATAGGGACAAAAATAAAGAGCAAAAATAAAGTACAACAAAGAAATGGAATGAAGAATAACACAAGGACATTCTCCAAAGGTATGAAATATTAAGTTAGACCCACATGTGATGGGAAGGGAGAATAGTGGGTAAGAGGTTTAATGCCTTTTTACCTTCAGCAGTCACTTAAGAAAAAGGAAGTTTATTTTAAATGCTTAATCAGCTGGTGTAAGCAGGGTGAGATGTTAGCGACCATCCTTGAGAAGGTGGTGAGGGCAGATGAGGTTCCAGGGCACTGCAGTGTGGTGAATCTTTTTGAAAAAGAAGGAAGGGAGGTACTAATCAGTCTGACTGTTTTCTGAAGAAAATATCAAAACAGTGTTTGTAAAATGCAGGAAACATCTAATTAATGACAGTCAAGGCAGACCTGTAACAAATCGGTTTGTTCAACCAATCTATGTATGGCATGTAGGATGCTGAAATAACCCTGCCAGTCTAGACAGCATTGCTAAGGCTGCAGATGGAATGAGTGCACTTGGTTTGGGAAAAACACTTCAGAGAAGATGTAGACAATTTATCCTTTTCTAGAAATTTTGAGAAAAGAGAACAGATGGAGAAGGTTGTACCAACCTTTATATACACAAAAAGACTTCTGAAAAGAGGAAAAGAACTGTTCTTCCTGTCTGCTGCAAAGGGACATAAATTAATCAGCTTCTATTACAAAAATTACACTTGCACTAATGTTTTTAAGTCCCAAGTGACTGAACCGTTCCAGCTTGTGTACAGTCTAATAAAGTCTGTCCTCTTTCTCACTGCAAACTACTCAAGGACCTGCTCTACAATAACTGATTTGTTTACACTAAACACTCTCCTTTGTTGGATCTGGCAAAAATCATTATGTTACACCTCAAACAGTGAGTCACTGAGCTTCCTCTTTAGGAGGACAAATGAGACACGGTTCACAATAAACTACAAATAATCCCCATGGATCTTGAGTTCTGATTGTTGGAAATTCTTGCAAGCAATCTTTTTGAAACTTCCTTCCTTTGTACAAAGGGTCCTTCTTAGTAATAACGAGCAGTACAGAACCATGGTCACCATAGTGTAGTGCTCTTGGTAGGAGAATGAGCACTCCACCACCTGGGGAAAAGCTCTTTTCTTTGAACCTGCGCACAAGAGGGTAGAAGATGGTGGAAGCAGGGGTAAGGTAGTAGTCTGGGAATCCAAAGATCTTGGCTTGCTTTCCACAGCATGTTCCTAATACAGATCTGCAAAGGTAGGTGGTAGCAACTGATGCTTCAGAAGCAGAATTCATAATTTTCCCAATTCTCTGTGTGCTAAATGGGGAAGTTTCTAGATCAGTGTCGGGTTGGTAACCATAAGAATGATGCCCATGACAAGAGTAAGGACTGCCTGAAGGTCTCTCTTTGCTCTTTACCAAATGGTGGCTTTATAGATTCAAGTGAAAAGCCATCAGGCAGTTCCCTAAGGCTCCCCTGTCCCAAATAATGACCCCCCAGTATGCAGAATATGGGCTCATAAGGGCCTTAACCGAGATGGAGTCATTGTTTCTGCTGAGATGATCTAGTTAACAAGGGTATGGTAAGGTGGGAATTCAAAGCATTTCAGGAGAAGACTGTAAGTCTTACTCCTGGGCAAGAGATCTGGGCAGTGGGGTTTTTACCAAAGAAGTCTACCTTGACCTTAACAAGGCTTTTGACACAGTCTGCCATAACATCCTCATGAGCAAGCTGAGGAATTGTGGGATAGAAGAATGGACAGAGGAATGGATTAAGAACTGGCTACACAATAGAGCCCAAAGAGTGGTGATCAGTGGTGCAGAGTCCAGCTGGAGACCTGTAATTAGTGGAGTCCCCCCAGGATCAGTGCTGGATCCGGTCCTGTTCAACATCTTTATCAATGACCTTGACAATGGGACAGAGTGTCTTCTCAGCAAGTTTGCTGATGACACGAAACTGGGAGGGTTGGCAGATACATCTGGGGGTTGTGCGGCCATTCAGTGAGACTTGGACAGACTGGAGAGCTGGGCAAAGAGGACCCTAATGAGGTTTAACAAGAGCAAGTGCAGAGTCCTGCACCTGGAAGGAGCAATAAAATGCACCAGTACAGGTTAGGAGGCGATCTGCTAGAGAGTAGTTCCGTGGAAAAGGACCTTGGAGTCCTGATAGACAACAAGTTCTCCATGAAACAGCAATGTGCCCTTGTGGCCAGGAAAGCCAATGGTATCCTGGGGTGCATTAAGAAGAATGTGTCCAGCAGATCCAGGGAGTTTCTTCTCCCCCTCTACTCTGCCCTAGTGAGACCTCACCAGGAATATTGCATCCAGTTCTGGGCTCCCCAGTTCAAGAGAGACAGAGATCTGCTTGACAGAGTCCAACAGAGGGCTACAGGGATGATGAAGGGACTGGAACACCTGCCTTATGAGGAAAGGTTGAGAGACCTGGGGCTTTTTAGTTTGAAGAAGAGAAGACTGAGAGGGGAACTAATTAATGTCTATAACTACATAAGGTTTGGGTGTCAAGAAGGCAGGGACAACCTCTTTTCACTTGTGCATTGTGATAGGACAAGGGGCAATTGATTCAAGCTCAAGTACAGGAAGTTCCACCTCAACAAGAGGAAGAACTTATTTACTCTAAGTGTTGCAGAGCCAGAGAGGTTGTGGAGTCTCCTTCTCTGGAGACTTTCAAGACATGTCTGGATGCATTTCTGTGTGATCTGCTCTAGTTCTGTCCTGCTCTGGCAGGGCGGTTGGACTCGATGATCTTTGGAGTTCCCTTCCAATCCCTAACAGTCTGTGATTCTGTGAAAGGCAGGCACTGCCTTCGGCTGTGTATGGGGGAATGCAACATCGTAGTGTATGTTACACAGCTGGAGAGAATCAGCCGTGCCAAGGGTTGCCTAATTTCAAAAATCCTAAGGAGCACTTGGCCAAAAACTAGGTCTGGAGAGGTTTAATCCAGACAAGTGTTTACTGTAAAACATGTGAGTAATCTTGGGATTCCCATGTACCAGGTTCCCCCTAAAAATTCTAAAAGCTCAGAAGCAGGCTGTGTGCTTCAGATGTCCTCCTCCGTGCTAGTGAGACTTTTCATTTGTTAAACATCACCACTTCAACAGAGCTCTGGGGTGGAGCTCCTGGTAGTTAGTTTTATACTGTGCCACTGTGAACAGAAATGTGCCATCCCAATGTGTTCTGGGTGCAGTGTAGATACAGGGCAATTTACTGCTGTGGCCTATTGCCATAGAACAACATTATTATCCCTTGGGAGGGAAACAACGTAGATTTATGACTTGCTTGAGTTCTTTGTTTTGGTTATTTTTTCCTGCCAGGTTATTTTTAGTGCAAAATTGTTCCAAATTATGTCGAGAACAGGAGAAGTTGAACTAAAACTGTGATTGGAAATGCTGCTGTGTATGAGGGATGTTTCTGTAGACAACAAGAGCCAGTGATGTGTTGTATTGCATAACCCTAAAGAAATCTCTAGAAAGCAATGTTTCCCCTCGATTATCTTCAGACAGGCCCCAGTCCAACCTGCCCTGGTGTGAAGCAGACAAGCTGCTCCACAGGCTGTCAGTTTTAGCAGTTTCAGGATCAGATGCATGAAGTGAAGCAGCCACTTTCAAGAAAAACAACGGCTGTGTGTAAGGACACAAGCTAGCTGACACAGTCCCTCCTCTTCCACTGCTTTTGAGGAATACACAATATTCCAGTCCTTAAATCACTTCCAGGCTTGTGCCCTTTGTTCAAGACATTTTACATTTCCCTAGATGTCATTTGCTTTCAGAGACAGAAGAAGCACGGTGTTCCTGAGAAATTAATTAACAAATTAACAACTTCTTTTGGGTGGCTTGGGAAACAGCAGCGTGGATCAATGCTCCACTGCTCAGGGTTTAATGCTGAGCTGTCAGAGTACAGGCACCTGACAGTTCTTGAAGCCTAATTATTGAGCACAACTTTCTCTGTTGCCATCTGCCTATTCCAAAGAGACAGCTGTGTTTCCCTCCCTTTTATGATAGAGTGCTGTAATAATAGCTTGCAAATATTTTATCTCTGGCAGCAATTATTATTTAGTTTTAAAAGCTGAGCTAACACTGGAGACATGGTTATTCTCCAAGTAGACACCCTGTATTTGAGCTATCAAATTTCTCAATACTATTTTTAAACCAGGATTGTGCAGTTGTGAATACAAGTTGCTTCATCTGCTAGAGAAAACACCCTAATTTGCTAAGGAATTAACAAAAGGGGTGTTAAGGGAGAGGATTCAAGAGCAAAAATTTGTGTCGGGAAATCACCTTGATTCCAAATTAAATTGGAAGTGCATGATGTTGCCAGAAAGTCCCAAAGCCATAATGAGCTGTGCAATGCTCACAGCCCCTCTGCTTCCCTCCCAGTGAGTGCCCTCCACTGTCAGTCTCAATGGTCCCGCTCACTCCGCAGCCAGTTTTCTGTTTCCTGTGGGACACAATGGAGCAGCCATGGCTGGGGCTGGGACACACTGGGCTCCACTGGCACTTCCTAATCCTTGCTATAGCACTGTAATCCTGAATTGAAAACGAGCTGTATGGAGCAGGACCAGCCTCACTTAGACTGCTTCTGCGAGTGCCCTCAGCAGGATTTTGTCCTTGGTTAATCGTCGCCTCAGGTTCTTATGACAAGGATTGCTCACTTGGTGGTGGCCACCATCGTGAGTGGCTGCTGGCAGGGCCCTGAGTCACAGATGGAGTCAAATTCAAGGGAAGTTGTTCTTTTCTGACTATGAGATATCAATATTTATATCAACCCAGTACAGCCTTTTCTTTCCACCCTTCCTTTGCTCTTTCCCTTGCTTGGATCCCACTGAGCCCTTTTTGCACCACCGTTCTCATTTGCTTTGTCACTTTGGTGAAGAGAGGAGAAAGGACAGCAGATGGAAAATGGGGGTGCAGCTCCTCTCCCATCCCCGGGCCTGACTGCAGCAGAAAGCTGCTGTGAGTAATACAGCCCTGGGTCTGGTTTCTTCCTCCATGGGGGGAGCTTAGGATCCTATCACACAATAAAAGTATAAAACTACTCCAAGGCTCCAAAAAGCCACGTAAGACTATAAAGTCATTTTTTGCACAAAGTCAACGAGAGGTCTTCCCACTAAATTCAAAGGCAGCAGTGTCAAGTCCGTACGAATAAAATGGGAGCTCCAACATCAAAGGCAGGCAAAGAAAGGGCACAGCATGAGCTCATGGGATTGTTTACTACGTAACATGCTTTCCACATTTTTTGTACCTTTTGCTTGGATCTCATTTTCCTTTGAACTCCAGACAATGTTCACGTTTAGGCCCAAAGCCATTCCCACTAAAATAAGTGGATGTTTTCTTACTAACTACAATGTAGATTAGATCAATTCTTTAATCTCATGCTTCCCTCTTGAACACTATAACCAACTGCTTTATGCTTGATTGGATATAAAATGAACCCACGCAAATTAGCTTTATTTCAGGACATTGCATACTCTAAACTACTCAGTTTTCTGGTATTACACCAGGGTCTTCTCATCCATAAAGGATAACAGCCCAGATCTAAATGGGAAATGTACACAGCTACTTTACTGGGAAAATACTGGGTGAGGTGGAAGCAAAGACTATTTTGATAGATACTAAAGAGAGGCTGCAGTCACAGGCACTTCCGCCTTGGGACAAATCAACAGCACAGCCCAGTATATGCTGGTCAATCTGATTATGCACCTTCAGAAGGAAAATCTGCTCAAGAAAACATTTTATAGAGCTGGTGAAACTCAACAACAAAACCACACTTGACAACATGAAGCACTGACAGTCACTATTCCAGTTAGTGTCTGCCTCAGTCCTCTCCCATCAGCGGTGTACTCTGTGAGCACATGTATGGTGCGGGGTAAGTCAGAGCTCTTCTATCTTGCAAAATAAAAGTCTGCAAAGTAATGGGAAGCTCGTGAATAGGTCCTCGTGATACTGGAAGGGAGACAGACACATTATGTAATTTACAGGAAGTGCTTTTGGCAGCTTTGTGACTACAATTTCTATAAATATCTGTCGTAGAATAAACACTGGGACACAAAAGAAGCTTTGTCAGAAAAACGATACCGTTGTAGAGAAATAATGCTACTAGACTTTGCAAGAAGAACCACACTCTGAGGCTGTTGGTTTGTATTTTGAAGGGGGAACCTACAGCCTCCAGAGCCTACCGAGCTAAACTCTGCTTTCCCAAAATCTGCCTGTGACTGGATCCCTCTTGTTTCATTAAGTCCTACTGGTTCTCTACCTGAGCTGAATTAACACTATTTTCTTGCACTTCTCGGAATAAAGTTTGGTCCTGAGCAGAGTTGTGGCTCCATGTCATTTCCCACGCTTTGGACTCAAAAGTTTTTTGGGGACGGGTGTTGACAGCATTTAGCCCAGCTGCAGCCTTTTCCCAACAGTCAAGTAAATCATAGAAGTACTATCAGCTTTTCTGCAATACAGCTGGAAAGCCCTGGTTGGCCCTAAGGGATGGCTTTGGTTATCTCTGAAGGTCTGTTGGTGAACATTGGTTTGAGTCCCAGCCCAAACACCTGGGAAAATTTCCTTTCCCATCACAATAATGAATCCCAGTGTTGAAAATGATAGTAGATTATTAAAGGCAGAGGAGAAAAGATAAACAGAAGAGCATGTAATGACTGGGTGAGCTTTTCCCAAAGTCAAGCAGTAAGCAAAGTAAAACAATTTGAAGCTTTCCTCTGTAATTTCATGGGAAGCAAACTGCAGGCTGGTTCGTGTCTCCAACACTAACCCCACCTACAGCCTGTGAGCCCAGTCTCTTCTCTCAGGATAAAAAAGCTGATGCCTCAGTTTTGCACTGCTCTTCAGCCAACCTGAGTGCCTTCTCTCTTCTGGCTCCTCTAGCAAGCTGTCCCTTTTTGACGATTATTCCTCTTTTTCAGTGATTTCTACCCCAAGACCCAATTTCCCCTCAAAATCCTCTTAACTATGGTTCCTTCTCTCTCTCTTTTTAATTAGGTACTTCTGTGCCCTAAAGCTACAAGCTATGTGGAAGATCAGACAGACGAGTCACTCCAGGCCTGTTTTGGAACGGTTGACTGGCTCAGGTTTTTCTGTGTTACAGTAACTGTGTAATTTTCTCCACTTTCACGTGCTTGCTTTCTTTCTTTCTTTTTCTTTTTTTTTTTTTTTTTTACTTAACAGAAATGATCCAAATATGAAAAACTGAAATGAAAATCCAATGTCTTTCAGATGTCTGCCTCAAACATGCCTATTAACCCATTTCCCTATGTCCCTTCCCTGCTACCTGTTTACTCCCTCTTTGCAGGCTGTCATCCTTTTAGAGATTTCTGGCTGAGGTTCCACTTCTCCTTTAGACCTCAGCCATGAGGTTTACACCTCAGAGGCTCAGGTCACATCTATCTGATAGAAAGACTATGTATGAGGTAAGTTTCCTCATCAGCACTTGCACTCATTTCCTGGAAAAGGCATTTGTTTGCCTGTGTTTGCTGTATGGGCTACAACTCCTTATCAGCCTTCTCCTCCCTCCCACCTCAGGTTCTTGTCTTTTTATCTCTCAGGTTTGCCTCGGTGCCTGGTGCTCCTTTGCCTTCCTTGGTCCTGGGCTTCCTATATTTCTGCTCTGGCATTGCCCCTTTGCTGCTTTGATCAGACTGGGCTCTGATGTCTGGATTATGTAAAACTGGCTAAGGAAGTTACTATACAAAAAACAGGTGATTTATAAAATAACCAGACAAAAGATGGGGGGAACTAAAATATACCTGTGACTGTTAAGACCTCTCTGGGGAAATGACTTGAGTGTGTTTTTAAGGTAACAGGTATATAGCTAGTGCTCCAGAAACAACTGCTGTTTCAAAGTCTATTATCAAAGTAAGATTATCAGCATCCATGGGGCTGATAGACAGAGCAAACCTCTGGATTAAACACCATCTCATTTGCAAATGGTTTTACAAAATTAAATAAAATGGATGCACAATTAACACAAAAATAGGGCATGTGGGAGGTGAGGAGGAGAAAAAGTGTTATGGGCCAAGGGAGAATAAGCTCTGTTTAAAAAAAAAAAAAAAAGAAAAAAGACAGAAGTACACATGAAAAGAGACAAAGCAGAGGAACAGGAGACAGAGGATTCCATAGGGCAGTGCTTCTGTACTTACAAAAATAAGTAAATGGAAGGAATAATGATCTTCTGTTCTAAGACAAGAAGTGACCATATAAAAATGACATAATGGCTCTTGTTTTTTTCTATTTCCCTCCCTGCAAACACAGCCTGGGTGCACAGAAGAATGAGATACTGCATCTCGTGCATCATCATTACTAATGGAAGTTACAATGCTGTTATACAGCGGTGACACTTATCCTACTACAGCTTTTTTCATGGGCCTTGTAGAGCAAAACTCCAGAGCTTCCTTCAGTTAGACACATTTGGTGTCTGCTTGCTGTCTTTGGTAGAGGTGAAATTCAACCCTGTGCATATTTTATGTGCTTTGTAATAATACCCACTTATTCATTGCAGAAGGGGCATTCTATTGCCCTCCTATGACACTTCTTTGGGACTGCAGCTGGAAGACGTGTCACTGGGACTTCCTTTTGTTTTCTCACTATGAACTAGATGCTTGTGACAGACGCTGGATTGGTGGCCTCCCAAGAAACAGATACTCCAGGCCACCAGCTTGCGCAAGTGGTGATATTTCAACAGTCTGGCTTCTGGATGTCACCTATCGCTTTGCTGGTCAGAAAATACAGGTTAACCAGCAGCTGTCAAATAGCACTGTTCAATCTCTTCTTCTGGGCCAGGGTGGTAACTCGCCTTGTTAATGTCATGGAAGCAGAGCCAAAGCTGATACAAGATGCTGTATCTTCTCAGTGATGCTGCATCTTCACAGTGCCATCCAATGTTAAGACACGGGCCAATGGGTGCAAGCTGGAACACAAGAGGTTCCATGGAAACATAAGGAGAAACTTTTTCATGGTGAGGGTGACAGAGCCTGGAACAGGCTGCCCAGAGAGGTTGTGGAGTCTCCTTCACTGGAGACATTCAAAACCCACCTGGACATGTTCCTGTGTCCTGATCTAGGTGATCCTGTTCTGGCAGGGGGGTTGGACTCGATGATCTTTTGAGGTGCCTTCCAGCCCTAACATTCTGTGATTCTGTGAAGATTGAAGTTCTTTATTTCAGGGTTTTGTTTGCTTGTTTGTTTGTTCATTTGTTTTCCTTTTAGGGAAGGAATGATATTGGAACTCCCTACTGCAGGTCTGTGTCTCTACCTGTCCCTTTAGGGATGCCCCTCTGACAGTCTGAAGACTCTTGAAAAGGAGAGAAAGAAGGTGAAAGTGGGGCCCATGATAAGCCACTGGAAACAGCATAGCTGCCTAGCTTGTTGTGATCTTTATACCGACTACTGTCACCAGTAGGCAGATGCTTAACACTCAGCTTGCTCTGCCATCTGGGTGCTACCTTGTGATGGCTCCTGAATATGTGGATGTCAAAGGCAAAATGGTCATGGTGAAGTCCATGCCGTCCAATGCACTGTATCAATGGGCACAGGTGCCTGTGCCCTCTGCTTCTCATGGAATGGCAAGAACTAGCCCCTTGTGCATAGAACTTCTAAAGAATAAGCATATATGTATATACAGGTGGCACATGCATGCATACACACAAATGTACTTTGTATATGTATGTGTGTTTGTGAATATACATGTACTTAGGGAATAATGGAATCCTTTTTCTTGCTAGTAGAGCAAATCACATAATAATAATCCATAACATAAAATGAGCAAGCTTCAGCCTGAGAGTTGTTATATCACTTCTCTCCAAACTCCTCTGTGAATGTTGTTCCAGAATATCATGGCTGTGCTCTGCATATTTCCTTTCTAGTTTCCATACTGTGTCTGCTGAGCAGTGCTGCTTAGAAGCTTCAGTCAGTTCTTCTCCCTCAGATTGCCCACGGATGTATTTACAGAGAGCAGACCCCAACCTTCTCAGTCTTTGTTTTGTGAGACTAAACAACCTCTTTTAGACTGCTCACACTCCAATATTGTCCAAATGGTCCTTTGCCATATCTATTTCAAGCTGAATTTACTCTTCTTGAATGTGGTCTTTGTATTTGTTTTTCAAGAGTAGGTCTTATTAGTTAAATGATGGCAACAACATGTCCCTAAATAATGGAAATATCTCTCATGATAAATTGAAGAACCATGTTTGTAATTTTTGTGGCTGCTTCATGTTACTGGATAGACCCAATTACTACTCTCATTTTTCTCCTCAACACAGGTATCACAGGGTGTCAGGGGTTGGAAGGGACCTTGGAGATCTCCGAGTCCATCCCCCCTGCCAGAAAGGATCATATAATCTAGCACAGGTCACACAGGAACGCATCCAGGTGGGTTTTGAAAGTCTCCAGAGAAGGAGACTCCACAACCTCTCTGGGGAGCCCGTTCCAGTGCTCTGTGACCCTTACAGTAAAGAAGTTC